>CAMRHE010000689.1:407500-618666 GCA_947044405.1 Leptodactylus fallax
TGGAAAATCTCCTAAAACCCCTTGTCAGGGATACTCCAAGCTATATCCAGGACACCACTGACCTTCTTAACAAACTGAATGCCCTGGGCCCTCTACCTGAGGGTACCATTTTGGCCACCATGGTTGTGGAATCCCTGTATACCAACATTCCCCACAAGGATGGAGTTGCAGCATGTCGGGTACACCTGGCAAAACAAAACCTCCCAACAGAACCAGTAACGCAGCTCATACAGTTCATCCTTAGCCACAACCATTTTACCTTTGGAGAGGATCTATATCTACAGCGAATGGGAACTTCAATGGGGACCAGATGTGCACCCCAATATGCAAATCTCTTTATGGCAGAAATGGAAGGAACATATTTATCAACATGCACCACCAAACCTATGATTTACCTCCGTTATATCGATGATATCCTTGTTATCTGGACTGCAGGTGAGGAGGCCCTACTTCAATTCCATAATGACTTCAATGACTTTCACCCGACCATCAACCTTACACTTAGCTATTCAGGGAGTGAAATTCACTTTCTGGATACCACAATATACATCAAAGACCACCGGCTACTCACATCAATATACCACAAACCCACAGACAGAACGGCCTACCTGAGAAACGACAGCTTCCACCCCAAGCACACAAGACAATCTATAATCTACAGCCAGGCTATACGATACAATCGTATTTGCTCCGACAAAGCAGACCTGGACAAGCACCTCCTGGATCTGAGGATGAAATTTCTCAGATTGGGATACAAACCAAAAGTGACGGACAACCAATTAAACAAAGTGGCAGCCATTACCAGAGACAGTCTGCTCACATATAGAGAGACCCAGAAAGATGCCCGAGTGCCCCTAGTTGTCACCTACAACCCACAGCTGGAGATCCTATGAAGGATTGCCAAGGAGCTCCAACCTGTGCTACATAGGGACAACAGACTCAAGGACATATTTCCAGTCCCCCCTCTCCTTTCCTTTCAACAACCACCAAACCTGAGGCGTATTATTGTCCGGAGTGCCCTGAAGGCCCCAACTGAAAATGGCACCTCACCTTGCCTACATAAAAGATGCATGACCTGCAGGCACATCCACACCGCTGACAGTGTACCTATCCCACAGTCACAACAGGCAGGGGCGCACCGCTAAAGAGGCGAAGTGAGGCGGCCGCCTCAGGCGGCACTGTCCGTCACTGTCTGGGCGGGCGGCATTTTTACTATTCAATGTAAACCAGCCCAGGACAGGCTGGTTTTAAAAAAAAACAACACTGAGCGAGGCCTGTCCTGGGCTGGTTTACGAGACGTCACATCTCAGCGCAGGCGGCGATACAATTATGTCATCGCGCCTTCTACGCTGAGACACAGTTGTCGCGAACAAGAGGAGGTGGCGGCTCCATCAAGGGAGGTAGGTGAGGATAAGTTTTTTTATTTATATAAATAGGCCGTTACCTGCTGGAGTAACCCCGACAGGTGACGGCCTATTTATTTCCCTACCCGGTGTCTGCTCATAGCCGCCTCCGCTTCCCCTTCTGCTATGGGGCGCAGAAGAGGAAGTGTATGCCGCTGTGAGCAGCCGCGGGCATTGGTAAGTGACACCACGGGCCTCAAATACTACTATTATTATACTCCGGGGTCTTTTCAGACCCCGGAGTATAATAATCGGAGACCCAGGGGAGGTGAGGGAACATAAAAACTTATGCTACTCACCTCTCCTGCGATCCGATGTCACTCCGAGCAGGCTTGGGCGCTCTGGTGATGTCATCAGGTCGCGTCGCCGGTCTGATCATGTGACGTCTGTGCGCAATTAGACAGGGCCGAAAGCTGCCTGGAGTGCACCGGTGTCCAGGATAGGTAAGTAACACTGGTTTTTATGTTTGTCAGCTCCCCTGGGTCTCCGATCATTATACTCTGGGGTCTGAAAAGATATAATAATAGTTTGTGGGTGGGCAACTATGGGCACAATACCAGGTGCAGGGGTCACTATGGAACCTAATACCAGTGCAGGAGCCACTATGGAGCATAGTACCGTGTGCAGGGGCCATTAGGGAGCATAATACAAGTGCAGGGGCCACTAGGGAGCATAATACCGTGTGCAGGGGCTAATATGGAGCATAATACAAGTGTAGGGGCCACTATGGGGCATAATACCGTGTGCAGTGGCCACCAGGGAGCAGAATTCCGTGTGCAGGGGCCACTATGGAGCAGAATACCATTTGCAGGGGACAATATGGAGCATAATACCGTGTTCAGGGGCCACTATGGAGCATAATACCGTTTACAGGGGCCACTAGGGAGCATAATACCGTGTGCAGGGGCTACTAGGGAGCAAAATACCATGTGCAGGGGCCACTAGGGAACATAATACCGTGTGCAGGGGCCACTATGGAGCAGAATACCGTGTGCAAGGGCCAATATGGAGCATAATACCATGTGCAGGGGCCTCTAGGGAGCATAATACAAGTGCAGGGGCAACTAGGGAGCATAATACCGTGTGCAGGGGCCACTAGGGAGCATAATACTGTGTGCAGGGGCCACTATGGAGCAGAATACTGTGTGCAAGGGCAAATATGGAGCATAATACCGTGTGCAGGGGCCACTATGGAGCATAATACTGTGTGAAGGGGCCGCTGCGAGGCATAATACCGTGTGCAGGGGCTTCTGTGGAACATTATAGTGTGTGTAAATGGGGGCGGTACAAACAGGGGCTATGGCGCCTGTTTATATCACATGCTGTCTCTGTTTATAGTGACCGTGTGATGTAATTCCAGCCTTGTCACATAGACATGTATAGGACGAGGCTGTAGTTACATGACATGGCCGCTATGAGATGAATGACACTATGTAAACAGAAGCGGTCACGTCACTTACACAGGTACCAGGGTTCATTCAAACAGCTGAGCAGTGGGGGTCCTGGGTTTTTGAGCCCCACTGATTAATTTACTGATGACCTGGAAAACCTTTTAATCAGTTAACACCTGGGGCATTATTACTAAGGGGCACTATTTATACAGGGTAGACATGGACATTATTAATATAAAGATGCACTTGGGGGTATTATTCATTATGGGGGGTTATATCGTATATTGTATAATTGGGGTAGCAGCAGGATGGGGGTGCAGGTGAGGACAATGTGGGTCAGGTGCCTCGAAAAGTGAGGAGCCAAAGATGTCTGTGTTGCAAACTTTACAGAGACTAGTCACAGCTGGAAGAAGTGGTCATGGCGGTCCGGAGGGAAGAGAAGGGAAATGTGACCGATTAGTCAGAGACGTCACCTGTAAGTCACAGAATGTTACTGTCCTGTATTCACCTAAATTATAGAGGATAAATACCTGAGTGATGGGGGTCTGTCTGCTGAGACCCCCACTGAGCCTGAGAATTGGGTTTTTCCCCCCCACTGGGTGGGAATTCAGCCTGACTGCAGCCATATATATAGGTGTCACTTGGTGGATGGACGAACCCGCGGGGCTCTCATTCACTTTGATGGGAGCGCCGAAGATACCTGAAGTCCAGTACTCAGCTATCTGCGGCGCTCCTATTATAGAGAATGGGGGACACGTGGGATCGTCCATTTACCAAGCAGAAGATGTGTGAAGTTATTGTCATTGTTAATGCCGTGTTGTTGATCTGATACTGAAGTAATACAGGAAGAAGAATTCTTAAAAACTGTTTTATAACTTTGTGTATTGTGTATATTGTGCAACGATAACAGCGTGTTGTAAAAGATCCTCAGTGCGCCAAAACCGCGTTGGCCCACACCTGAGTCTTCTTTTATAAAAACCACACTCACCACCAGTGAGTGCTGGGTCCACAAGATAAATACAAGACAAGCTTTCTAAATTTTATATATTTATTAACCCCTAAATGGGTCGGTATTAACATCTAACACATGCAGTTCAGAACAGATATGTAGATATATGCAAGCATTAACAGTTACTAGTTACAAGATACAGTGCAATGAAATAAAAGGGCATAAAAGTGAAATAGTTACTTTACCACACATCTCCTTGATGTGGTTCTATAGTCCAACACTCATACATGCTCTGGCATGTGTGAATAACCCAGTGGAGGCTCTTAGCATGTGGCATCCACAACAATCCAGCCTGCATGCTCCTCACAGTATTCCAATAGTCTCTCACAGTGGAAGTCTGTCTGTAATCTCCTGTAGTCTGTCTGTAAAACTCTGTAGTCTGTGATGGTCTGTAATAACTCCCCCACTGGCCTCTTACCTCATCTTTTATACCCTTGATGACACCACCCAGAATGAGGTCATCAACAACAGCAAGTCTGATGGATTAATGCACTCAAGTCCAGATTCTTTGTAAAGAGCTGAGACCAAGTGGAATGATACAATGTTATCGGCCATATCTGATCTACCAGCCCAGACTGATCAATGCATGTTTCTTTGATCACTCAGGGCTGTGTATGAATTCAATGGAGCCCTGCTGGGATGGATACAAAGCCCTATTGTTCCAGTCCGGCCACTATTGGCAATATACCTATGAGTAGGCTGTGCACATTATGAGTAAAGAGAAGTAAGAGAGAGGTACGCTACCCAGAGATCAAAATACATCTCTGAGTTATAGCCATATTTAAGTGGAATCATCACACGTGTGAAGCTAGTAGCATGGAAACTCAATTTTTTTTTTTTTTTGGGGGGGCGTATTTCTATAGTCCGCCTCAGGCAGCAAAGAGGCTAGGGTCTAGTGGCCGCACATTTCTCCAGAGGAAACCACTCTATTGAAGATTTGCGGGTTGTGGGACAGTTTAAGACGCAGAGGGAGAGAAAGGAATGGGAATATAAGTTAATGCAAAAATTTCAAACTCTGCAATTTGGACTTAATATTCCTGCCAGCTTCATGTCACACTATGTATGAACTGTGAGGGTCACAAATCACCTCCTGATAGCAAACAGATAACAGATCCCTCTGTCACGCACCACAACTTTCCAGACTGTTTTTTTGACCGTTTGTAAATAACTTCTCTACTTAGATTGCATTTTGTTTTGGTTTCTTTAAGGACTCTAAAATCCTTTGAAGATCATGTGTATAAATATATGAGTATAAATAATCTGTGAATTTTCAGTTCTTGTATAACACCATGTCTGATGAAGGAAGCTAGTCTTCTGAAAGCTTACTTATAAATATACTCAGCCTCTAAAAGGTATCGCCTGATTTCTTCTCTCTTCCAATACTCCATACTGGGCATCTGCCTGAAGGGGGCTGTCATAGTAATAGTCCACAAACATTTCCCTAGATTGTCTTTGTATGATTTAGCTGTCACCTTGTCTAAACTCCAAACCTCACTGTGAGCTGTCAAATTTAATGAAGGGTTAGAGTCTTTACGCTTCCTCTCTGGGTTTACACTCTCTCCTTCAGAAATAAATACGAACAAAAGTATAAACAATCTGGATGACATCACTGGCTTCCTGTGATAATCTAGATGACATCACTATGTTCTATGAGAATCTTCGTGACATCACTGACTTCCTGTGAGAATCTGGTTGACATTGCTCTTGCTAGCTGATATTTATAGCTTTGATGCAAATGTTCAGCTATGAGAAGCACACACAATGCAGGAGGGAGCGGGAATTATGGAAATGATGAGGAGATGCTAATGTCACCATAATGATAAGTAAAGCGAACAGGCCTGGAGGGAACTGCTGACATACTCCATACTGGGTATCTGCCTGAGGGGGACTGTCATGCTAATAGTCCACACATCAATATACAAACATTTCTTTAGGGTGTCAGTGTATGATTCAGCTGTCGCCCCGTCTAAACTCCAAACCTTGCTGTGAGCTTTCAAATGACGAGAAGGGTTAGGGTCTTCATGCTTCCTCTCTGGGTTTACACTTACGCTCTACACTGTACATGTAAATACAATCCCTATAAAGAATCTGGATGACATCACTGTGTGCTATGAGAATCTGGATGACATCACACACTTTCTCTGAGAATCTGGATGATGTCACTGAGTTCTGTGAGAATCTGGATGACATCAAAGACTTCCTCTGAGAATCTGGATGACATAACTGATGTGGTGAAAATCTGGACAAGCACTGTGCTATGACAATCTAGATGACATCACTGACTTCTCATGAAATCTGCATGACATCACTGACTTCCTGTGAGAGTCTGGAAGACGTCACTGAGTTCTATGAGAATCTGGATGACATCATTGACTTCCTCCTGTGAGAATATGGATGACATTGCTCTTGGTAGATGATATTTATAGCTTTGATGCAAATGTTCAGCTATGAGAAGCACACACAATGCAGGAGGGAGTGGGAATTATGGAAATGATGAGGACAAGATAATGACACCATAATGATAAGTAAAGCGGACAGGCCCGGATGGATCTGCTGACATACACTTCACTTTTTCAGGTCCCCTCACCTGGTCAATAGTCTCTTTCACCCAGCTTCTGACTGTGAGGTCACCCCGCTGCAGTGAATATTAATGAGCAGGATGACGTCAGATCCTCCATTAATTCATTTATTTTTTTCTTTAGACCTGAGGATTAAACCCAAGTAATGGAATATCCAAGGTAGTTACCCCACTGACCAGGCAATAGGAGGATTTCTTTCTTATGCCAAGCCTTAATTGTTCTATGAATAAACCGAATAAAAACACCTGCAGAATCTAGTAGAGCCTGTGGCTCAGCAGGTTGGGTGACAGTATTAGATACTCTATTTTTTTGGATTCAATCCCCGACTCATACCTAATGGAAAAATGAATAAAATAAAACTTTAGTAGTCTAAAGGAGTTATCCGGTTTATAAAATGGATGGCCTATCCTCATTATTAGATTGGCACGGTCTGACACATGGAATCCCCCACATATCATCAGAGAGCTCGGCTTGCAGTGTGTTTATTGCTGCTCACTCGCAGTACAAACTGAAGCAGCAAGTGCAGGTACTGCAGCAATGTCCCATTGAAATCTATGTGGCATTGCTGCAGTATCTACACTCACCACTACAGCAGAACAGCTCGCGGTATGTAAATGCTGCAAGCTGCGTCGTCTCGGTACCGGTGATCTGAGGGGTCTCGGGATCTCCACAGATCTAATATTGATGGTCCTAAAGGTAAGGATAGGCCATGAATGTTAGAAATAGGAAAACCCCTTTAATTGATTCTAAATCCATTTATACAATGACATACAGTATAACACAGCCAGCACCCGCCGCTAACAGCTGCTGACACCGATCGCAGCTGTTAACACTTTAGATGCCGCAGTCAAACATTACCGCAGCATCTAAAGTGCGCAGCCACCACGGGTGCCGCCATCTTTTGCCGATTGCTGCCCTCCTGAACGTCATCAGAGGGTAGTGATCAGTTGTTATGACAGCCGGGGGCCTATTGAAGGCTCCCAGGCTTGTCATAACATTAGATCTATTACACAATGCCAGAGACATGAATGAAGGGAATGAATTTCGCTACACACTGCAGTACATTAGTATTGCAGTGTATAGTGTGAGCGATCAGACCCCCTAGGGTTCAAGGTCCCTAAGGGGGTAAAAGAAGTAAAAGTAAAAGAAAAAATGACCAGGTAACTGGTCATTTATACCATATAGTGAATGCCGCAAAAATTAAACCCATAAGAAATTGGTGTAAATGCATTTTTTTTCCGACTTCATCTCATTCTGAATTTTTTTCCAGCTTCCCAGTACATTGTGCAGGATATTGAATGGTGCCATTACAAAGTACAATTAGACCCGCAAACAATAAGCCATTATATGACTCTGTGAACTGAAAAATTAAAAAGTTACGGCTCTTGGAATGGGGGTAGAGAAAAATGGAAATGCAAAAACGAAAATTGGCTGTGGTATGAAGGGGTTAAAAAGGCATTTATTACAGATACGTGCAGATATTAGTGGATGATAATTCAGTTTTTTGCTGTACTGCACTGCAAAAGGCTTGTTGTGTTCCACTTTGAAGACACAGATATGAGTAATGAGCAGCAGTATAACGGCAGTGAGTGCTGCAATGTGAATTATGCTGCAAATTCTTGCTGTAAATGACCCTGCAACCACCCCAAATTCTTCTCTCAATTCCTCTGTATCCTTTCCCTACAGTTCTAAGGCTCTTAGAACTAAAATGGCCGAGGGTTTTTATAGGGCTGTGACATCACAGGGCTGGCTGCTGATTAGCTGCACGCTTGGCATTGTGGGTGATCCTGCGTTCCCAGAGTCCCTTGCCCCTTGTCCTAACATGTGCAGCAGCCATTTTATAAAAAAAAATGTGATTCGATGCATCAAAGCGTGAGGAAATCCGGAATGCACCTTCCATGGTTATCTGTACCTCAGTGGGTGTACCTTCCATGGGTCTCTATACCTAATTGAGTCTACCTTTCATGGGTCTCTCTGTATCTGAGTGAGTGCTCCTTCCATGGGTCTCTGTACCCCAGTGATTGTGTCTACCAGGGTTGGACTGGCCCACCGGGGGACCGGTGAATCCACGCCAGGAGTGGGGTGAGGTAAGTGATGCTTCCAGGTTCTCCCCGATTTTACAATCTGGTTTTAATAACCAGATCGCAAAACCGGGAAAAAGTGGCACCACCGACCCGGTTCTGATACTAGTAGAGCAGAAAACCACAGGCTTCCTGCTCTACTGCTCACAGACTTGTAGGACACAGGCCCCATTGAACCTGTGGATTACAGGCTAAGCTCCGATACTTACCTAACTGTTCTTCAGCGCCTCCTGCTACTTCCATGCTCTGGGTGCACATGACATTATATCAGTGCGCCTTGAGTGAGAAGGAGCGGGACCAGGAAGCAGACAGGTAAGTAATCACCCAAAACTGCTATAGGGGGGACCAGTGAAGGGGCTACTGTATGGGCCATACAATGGCCCCTTCACTATTCCCCACCCCATACAGTGGCCCACTCACCCCCCCCCCCATACAGTGGCCCCTTCACTGGTCTCCTATACTGTATGGGGACCATTGATGGGGCCATTATATTGGGGGGGCAGTGATGGGGGCTAATATCCTGGGGGACTTTAAGGGATTATCCAAGATAACTCTTCTTTTTTTTTTTTTTTAATTAGGCTGGGGCAGGTGAAAAAAACCCCCAAAACTTACTCTTCTGTGCCCATTGTCTCCCAGCGCGGTTCGGTCCTGCAGCTCTGTTGTTTTCTTCCCACTGACCATGACTACCTGTGCCAGTGAGGACTTCCAGCAAAAGAAAACAGCGGAGCTGCAGGACCGGACCCTGCTGGGAAGACACTAGAGCACAGGGGACAGGTGAGTAGGTTATTTTTTTTGGGGGGGGGGGTGTTTTTTCACCTTCCCCAGACTAATAATAAAATAAATAAATGAAAAAATTATACTGGACAACCTCTTTAAAGTGTGAGGCATTAGGGGGTTTATTAAAGGGGTTGTCAAGGCATAATTTTTTCTGATTTATCCTCAGGATAGGCCATAGATACCTGATCTGTAGGGGGCCGACCCCAGGCTGATCAGCTGTACAGAGCCACTTCAGCTCCCGTCCTGTACACAATACAGGGCCGGAAGCAGAAATCTCTGTCCACTGTGTATTAGCCGGGCACCTTCACTGTATCTCAGCACTTACTGAAGTCAGTAGGAGCTGAGCAGTGAAGGCGCCGGGCTGCTATACAGCGGATGGATCTTTCTGCTTCCGGCCATGTGTTGTGTACAGAACAGGTGCCGGAAGTGGCTCCGAACAGCTGATGGGGCCGTGTGTCAGCCCCCTACTGACCAGGTATTTATGGCCTATCCTGAGGATAGGCCATAAAAAAAAAGTTATCCCTGGAAAACCCCATTAATATGCCCCACACAGTTTAATGTACCCCCCACTGGATGTTATCCTCCATCACTGTCCCCACACAATATCATGGCCCCATCACTGTTCCCCATACAGTATGGGGGACCAGTGCAGAGACCACTGTATTGGGGGCCATTAAAAAAAAAATGGCCCAGACAACCCCTTTAAAGAGGTTGTGCATAAACTGGAGCGACCACTGGGGCGGCCGCCAGGGAGGTGTAAAAATTTTTTAAAAAAAGCATACTCACCTGTCCCCAGCACCCTGTTGTCCCCCGCCTGTGTCTGTTCAGTCTCATGGCGGCGCCTCATTTCTAGAAATCCTGTACCTAATTGGTCTTAGCGATCACATGAGGTGCAGGACTCCCAGCAAGGAGGCTCCGGCACAAGACTGAATGGACACTGGCAGCGGACAAAGGAGTATGCTTTTTTATATTTATCTATTTTTTTATTTTACACCTCCTGCTCGCCACAACCTCTTTAAAGGATTTATCCATCTTTCTAATATTGATTGTCCTTAGGATAGGCCATCTATATTATATCTGCGGGGGTACAACAGCCAGGACCTCTGCAGATCAGCTATTCCAGGACAGTGCGGCTACAGGTAATGGTAACAATTCTAGGAGCCACACTGTTCACTTGCCATACAGAGTGTAGCTTAGTTTAGTTGTAGTTTAGCTAGTGCAGTGGTGCACATCGTATGGCAAGTGAGCAGCATGGCTCCCGACATGTTATTTCCTTTAGCCGTGCTGTCTCGGTGCAGCTGATCTGCAGGGGTCCTGGCGGTGGGCCCCTAGAAACAATTCCACTGGTGGGCCCTAGACATTCCATTCCGACACTGGTGTCTACCATTGGTCTTTTGTATCCCAAAGATTGCACCTTACATAAGTCTCTGTACTTCAGTGAGTGTGCCTTGCACGTTTTTCAGTACCTGAGTGAGTGCATCTTCCATGATTCTCTGTACCTGTACATAGGTTGAGACATGCTGCTTTTCCCCTTCTTATCTTACAGTACAACCACATCTGGTCAATTTCTCCCACTGAAGAAGTCCATATGACCTGGTTGTCTACTTGCTTTAATTTTCTTTGACTATTTATGCTATCTGAATTTATTTGTCTTCACACTGTACAATAAACTTGCACGTTGTATACCCTTTGAATGGAGTTCCTTGAATATTTTCTATTGTGATAGCAACATGCGACAGCCTCTCAGCCAATAGACAGTGGTAGGTGGAGCTTACAGTGTGATGTCATATACACAGGCAGATTAGTAGTGCTAGAATAGAATAGACAGTGGTAGGTGGAGCTTACAGTGTGATGTCATATACACAGGCAGATTAGTAGTGCTAGAATAGAATAGACAGTGGTAGGTGGAGCTTACAGTGTGATGTCATATACACAGGCAGATTAGTAGTGCTAGAATAGAATAGACAGTGGTAGGTGGAGCTTACAGTGTGATGTCATATACACAGGCAGATTAGTAGTGCTAGAATAGAATAGACAGTGGTAGGCGGAGCTTACAGTGTGAGGTCATATACACAGGCAGATTAGTAGTGCTAGAATAGAATAGACAGTGGTAGGTGGAGCTTATAGTGTGATGTCATATACACAGGCAGATTAGTAGTGCTAGAATAGACAGTGGTAGGCGGAGCTTACAGTGTGATGTCATATACATAGGCAGATCAGTAGTGCTAGAATAGACAGTGGTAGGCGGAGCTTACAGTGTGATGTCATATACACAGGCAGATTAGTAGTGCTAGAATAGAATAGACAGTGGTAGGTGGAGCTTACAGTGTGATGTCATATACACAGGCAGATTAGTAGTGCTAGAATAGAATAGACAGTGGTAGGTGGAGCTTACAGTGTGATGTCATATACACAGGCAGATTAGTAGTGCTAGAATAGAATAGACAGTGGTAGGTGGAGCTTACAGTGTGATGTCATATACACAGGCAGATTAGTAGTGCTAGAATAGAATAGACAGTGGTAGGCGGAGCTTACAGTGTGAGGTCATATACACAGGCAGATTAGTAGTGCTAGAATAGAATAGACAGTGGTAGGCGGAGCTTATAGTGTGATGTCATATACACAGGCAGATTAGTAGTGCTAGAATAGACAGTGGTAGGTGGAGCTTACAGTGTGATGTCATATACATAGGCAGATCAGTAGTGCTAGAATAGACAGTGGTAGGCGGAGCTTACAGTGTGATGTCATATACACAGGCAGATTAGTAGTGCTAGAATAGAATAGACAGTGGTAGGCGGAGCTTACAGTGTGATGTCATATACACAGGCAGATTAGTAGTGCGAGAATAGAATATACAGTGGTAGGTGGAGCTTACAGTGTGATGTCATATACACAGGCAGATTAGTAGTGCTAGAATAGACAGTGGTAGGCGGAGCTTACAGTGTGATGTCATATACACCGGCAGATTAGTAGTGCTAGAATAGACAGTGGTAGGCGGAGCTTACAGTGTGATGTCATATACACAGGCAGATTAGTAGTGCTAGAATAGACAGTGGTAGGCGGAGCTTACAGTGTGATGTAATATACACCGGCAGATTAGTAGTGCTAGAATAGAATAGACAGTGGTAGGTGGAGCTTACAGTGTGATGTCATATACACAGGCAGATTAGTAGTGCGAGAATAGAATATACAGTGGTAGGCGGAGCTTACAGTGTGATGTCATATACACAGGCAGATTAGTAGTGCTAGAATAGACAGTGGTAGGCGGAGCTTACAGTGTGAGGTCATATACACAGGCAGATTAGTAGTGCTAGAATAGAATAGACAGTGGTAGGTGGAGCTTACAGTGTGATGTCATATACACAGGCAGATTAGTAGTGCTAGAATAGAATAGACAGTGGTAGGCGGAGCTTACAGTGTGAGGTCATATACACAGGCAGATTAGTAGTGCTAGAATAGAATAGACAGTGGTAGGTGGAGCTTACAGTGTGATGTCATATACACAGGCAGATTAGTAGTGCTAGAATAGAATAGACAGTGGTAGGCGGAGCTTACAGTGTGATGTCATATACATAGGCAGATCAGTAGTGCTAGAATAGACAGTGGTAGGTGGAGCTTACAGTGTGATGTCATATACACAGGCAGATTAGTAGTGCTAGAATAGACAGTGGTAGGTGGAGCTTACAGTGTGATGTCATATACACAGGCAGATTAGTAGTGCGAGAATAGAATATACAGTGGTAGGTGGAGCTTACAGTGTGATGTCATATACACAGGCAGATTAGTAGTGCTAGAATAGACAGTGGTAGGTGGAGCTTACAGTGTGATGTCATATACACAGGCAGATTAGTAGTGCTAGAATAGACAGTGGTAGGCGGAGCTTACAGTGTGATGTCATATACACCGGCAGATTAGTAGTGCTAGAATAGACAGTGGTAGGCGGAGCTTACAGTGTGATGTCATATACACAGGCAGATTAGTAGTGCTAGAATAGACAGTGGTAGGCGGAGCTTACAGTGTGATGTAATATACACCGGCAGATTAGTAGTGTTAGAATAGAATAGACAGTGGTAGGCGGAGCTTACAGTGTAAGGTCATATACACAGGCAGATTAGTAGTGCGAGAATAGACAGTGGTAGGCGGAGCTTACAGTGTGATGTCATATACACAGGCAGATTAGTAGTGCTAGAATAGAATAGACAGTGGTAGGCGGAGCTTACAGTGTGATGTCATATACACAGGCAGATTAGTAGTGCTAGAATAGAATAGACAGTGGTAGGCGGAGCTTACAGTGTGATGTCATATACACAGGCAGATTAGTAGTGCTAGAATAGAATAGACAGTGGTAGGTGGAGCTTACAGTGTGATGTCATATACACAGGCAGATTAGTAGTGCTAGAATAGACAGTGGTAGGCGGAACTTACAGTGTGATGTCATATACACCGGCAGATTAGTAGTGCTAGAATAGAATAGACAGTGGTAGGCGGAGCTTACAGTGTGATGTCATATACACTATATAAGCTTGTGTACTTGTGACTAGTCGTTAGTTGGTGTAATGGTGGACGTGCACACACATCTCTCTCACTGCATCTCATAGCTATTAGCTGGGCTATAGGCAGCACAAGTCAGAAACCTGAGCAATACTTATAGGATCAGCAATATACACCGGCAGATTAGTAGTGCTAGAATAGAATAGACAGTGGTAGGTGGAGCTTACAGTGTGATGTCATATACACAGGCAGATTAGTAGTGCGAGAATAGACAGTGGTAGGCGGAGCTTACAGTGTGATGTCATATACACAGGCAGATTAGTAGTGCGAGAATAGACAGTGGTAGGCGGAGCTTACAGTGTGATGTCATATACACCGGAAGATTAGTAGTGCGAGAATAGACAGTGGTAGGCGGAGCTTACAGTGTGATGTCATATACACAGGCAGATTAGTAGTGCTAGAATAGAATAGACAGTGGTAGGCGGAGCTTACAGTGTGAGGTCATATACACAGGCAGATTAGTAGTGCTAGAATAGAATATACAGCCATAGATAGACATAGGACAGGTTCAGTCAGTGAGTCTGCAGAGCAGACAGTTAACCCTTTCATTGTCAGACAATAATCTTCAGTATATTGCCTGACAGTACTGGCTGCTGGCAATAGAGCAATTTCATTTCTATACACATTCTTTAACCCCCTAATGACGCAGGGTAATTTGTATGTTAATGCTCAGCAACTTTTTTCATATTTTCCCTTCTAGTCTTCAAAAATTCATAACTTTTTTATTTTTCTGTCCCTATAGCTATGTGAAGGCTTATCCTTTGCGTGACGATTTGTACTTTCATTTGCCACCATTTTGGGGTACATATAATGTTTTCATTAACTTTTATTTACGTTTTTTGGGTTCATGTGAAATAACACACAATTCTATCATCATTTTTTGCATTTTGTTTTTACGGTGTTCAATCTGCATTAATAATGATCTGACAGCTTTGTCTGGCAGGTTATTACGATTACAGTGATACCAGATTTATATTAGGTTTTATTAGGTTTTACAAATAAAACGTCACTTATTGAAAATAAACGATTTTCCTGGGGTCACCGTATTCTGACACCTAGAACTTTTTACTGCACTGTTGATGGAGATTTGTCAGGGCTCTTATTTGCAGGAAAAGTTGTACATTAATACGTTAATTAGAAGTTTTTTTTTTTTTTATGGTGTTCACCATACGGGGGGTAAATAACGCTATTTTTGGATAGTGGGGACTTATACGCACATGGAGACACCAAACATGTTTGCATTATATATTTTTTTAAATATAAAATTGTTATTTTTTTAACTCTTTTTTATTTGTTTATTTATTTTTATGTGTTTTCTTTCCACTATTTACATGTCCAACAAGGGGACTTGAAGTTGGGATCTCATTGCATTGCAGAACATCGCACAGTAGTTCTTATTGGAACTATGCATAGGCAGTCGGATCACAGCATGCAGGGGGTTAATTCGCCGGAGTCAGAGTATCTTCTGATTCTGGTGGCTGGTCCCAGCCCTTGGCTGTGTAACACAGCGTCTGTACCCGCGGCATTACAATGCCGTGCTGTTACAGTGCTGAGCGGTATCTATAAGCTAAGCGAGACGTAATAGTATGGCGCTGAGTTAAGCAATTAAATATACTTTTGTACTGAAGACAATCCTGTTAGAGAGAAATATTTTGTGAAGGACTTTTTTGGGCAAGACTAACCTTTTTTTTTTTTTTTTTATTAAGGAGCAATGTTGTTAATCTGAACAAAATATTTTAAGCATTTCTTTGTACAGTGGGGAAAAAAAGTATTTAGTCAGCCACCAATTGTGCAAGTTCTCCCACTTATAAAGATGAGGCCGTCCTGTAATTGTCATCATAGGTAGACCTCAACTATGAGAGACAAAATGAGAAAACTAATCCAGAAAATCACATTGTCTGATTTTTAAAGAATTTATTTGCAAATTATGGTGGAAAATAAGTATTTGGTCACCTACAAACAAGCAAGATTTCTGTCTCTCACAGACCTGTAACTTCTCCTTTAAGAGGCTCCTCTGTCCTCCACTCATTACCTGTAGTAATGGCTCCTGTGTGACATTGTTATCAGTATAAAAGACTCCTGTCCACAACCTCAAACAGTCACACTCCAAACTCCACTATGGTGAAGACCAAAGAGCTGTGGAAGGACCAGAAACAAAATGGTAGCCCTGCACCAGGCTGGGAAGACTGAATCTGCAATAGGCAAGCAGCTTGGTGTGAAGAAATCACCTGTGGGAGCAATAATTAGAAAATGGAAGACATACAAGACCACTGATAATCTCCCTCCATCAGGGGCTCCACGCAAGATCTCACCCCGTGGGGTCAAAATGATCACAAGAACGGTGAGCAAAAATCCCAGAACCCCACGGGGGGACCTAGTGAGTGACCTGCAGAAAGCTGGGACTAACGTAACAAAGGCTACCGTCAGTAACACACTACGCCGCCAGGGACTCAGATCCTGCAGTGCCAGACGTGTCCCCCTGCTTAAGCCAGTACATATCTGGGCCCGTCTGAAGTTTGCTAGAGAGCATTTGGATGTTCCAGAAGAGTATTGGGAGAATGTCAGATGAAACCAAAGTAGAACTGTTTGGTAGAAACACAACTCGTGGTGTTTGGAGGAGAGTGAATGCTGAGTTGTATCCAGAGAACACCATACCTACTGTGAAGCATGGGGGCGGCAACATCATGTATGGGGCTGTTTCTCTGCAAAGGGACCAGGACGACTGATCCGTGTACATGAAAGAATGAATGGGGCCATGTATGGGGAGATTGTGAGTGCAAACCTCCTTCCATCAGCAAGGGCATTGAAGATGAAACGTGGCTGGGTCTTTCAGCATGACAATGATCCCAAGCACACCGCCAGGACAACGAAGGAGCGGCTTCGTAAGAAGCATTTCAAGGTCCTGGAGTGGCCTAGCCAGTCTCCAGATCTCAACCCCATAGAAAACCTTTGGAGGGAGTTGAAAGTCCGTGTTGTCCAGCGACAGCCCCAAAACATCCCTGCTCTAGAGGAGATCTGCATGGAGGAATGGGCCAACATACCAGCAACAGTGTGTGCCAACCTTGTGAAGACTTACAGGAAACGTTTCACCTCTGTCATTGCCAACAAAGGAGATAGAACAAAGGATTGAGATGAACTTTTGTTATTGACCAAATACTTATTTTCCACCATAATTTGCAAATAAATTCTTTAAAAATCAGACAATGTGATTTTCTGGATTAGTTTTCTCATTTTGTCTCTCATAGTTGAGGTCTACCTATGATGACAATTACAGGCCGGCCTCATCTGTATAAGTGGGAGAACTTGCACAATTGGGGGCTGACTAAATAAATACTTTTTTTTCCCCACTGTATATTCTTCGGATTTATTTGAACTTTATCCCATATTCGAGTGTCGTGGACCTTGTTATTGCTATATGGATACACACCAAATATATGTTGCGTATGACCTTGCCTGGTTGTTTTGCTGAACACACCAAATGGCAGTTTTATAGCAAATACTGTTGGCTAGTGAGATCCACACATCATTGCCCCCATAGTGATACACTCTTTAAGGGAATTACATTACATTAGGGATTGTACTCTGCAACTTTATTAAAATGTGAAACACAATGGAGTGAATTTCAGGTGTTTAGTATTGCCCCTCTCTGTGTCCTGTGCTATACTGACCATTGGATATAACATATGGTTCCCTCTATGGTGAATTAATAAGGAGAATCTAGATCACTGGTCTTAGCTGTAACCATGAATGTAGGTGTGAAATGAGAGGTTCTTTTATGTTATCCCTACCCTATAGTCCGATATAAATGGGACTTAGTGAGTGGGTGTTATATTGGGGGTTATACTAGATTACGAAGGGCCCCCTTCATGTTCAGCACAGTGAGGGGGGCCTTCTACCCCTCTCTCCTTGTTATGGGCGTGGTGACTTTCGGTTATATCACTGACCGCACGGATTAGCCGGCCAAGGTCAAACCTTATAATATTT
Source organism: Leptodactylus fallax (assembly GCA_947044405.1). Classification (NCBI taxonomy): domain Eukaryota; kingdom Metazoa; phylum Chordata; class Amphibia; order Anura; family Leptodactylidae; genus Leptodactylus; species Leptodactylus fallax. The sequence continues at coordinate 425,276 of CAMRHE010000689.1, forward strand.
TTGATCACACATGACCCCCTTTCATGGTCCACCATTATTTGGTGGTTTTTACAATAGGTATATACCAGCTGGATGGTTTTTAGTCATTTTGATGAAAAGCTATATTTTATTAGTGTAATTCTTCCTTCGTTTTGCTTCTGGGTATTCCTGATATTACACATTACAACTGAATCTTTTCAAGTTTGTTGTATTACAAGTTTTGAAGCACTCAGTGCTTGTGTGATGATTCCGCTTAAATATGGCTATAACTCAGAGATGTATTTTGATCTCTGGGTATAGTATCTCCCTTCTTACCTGCATTTACTCATAATGTGCGCAGCTATAAGCCTAGGTGTATATTGGCAGTAGTAGCAACACTGGAACAATAGGGCTTTGTATCCATCCCAGCAGGGCTCCATTGTATTCATACACAGCTCTGAGTGATCAAAGAAACATGCATTGCACTGGTAGATCAGATATGGCTGATAACATTGTATCATTCCACTTGGTATCAGCTCTTTACAAAGAATGTGGACTTGAGTGCATTATTCAATCAGACTTGCTGCCGCCGGTGACCTCATTCTGGGAGGTGGCATAAAGGGTATAAAAGATGAGGTAAGAGGCAATGGGAGGAGATTGGGCGGAGACCATCACAGACTACAGATTTGTTAGAGACTGACTACAAGAGATTACAGACAGACTTCCACTGTGAGAGACCACTGTGAAGAGCATGCAGGCGGGATTGTTGTATTAATGCCACATGCTAAGCAGCCTCCACTGGGTATTTACACATGACAGAGCATGTGTGAGTGTTGGACTATAGAGCCACCTCAAGGAGATGTGTGGTAAAGTAATTATTTCAATGTTATTTCCTTTTTATTTTTATTGTACTGTATATTGTAACTAGTAACTGTTAATGCTTGCATACATCTGCATATCTGTTCTGAACTGCATGTGTTAGATGTTAATGCCGACCCATTTAGGGGTTAATAAATATATAAAATTTAGAAAGCTTGTCTTGTATTTATCTTGTGAACCCATCACTCACTGGCGGTGAGTGTGGTTTTTATATGAAAGAAGACTCAGGTGTGGCCACAGCGGTGTTGGCGCACTGAGAATCTTTCACAGCTTGGTATCATGCAGTGATGAATAACACCTCCATCTCCAACTTCCACCATCACTGCAATGCCTCGTGTTCCTGCCCACAGCACCTTATATAGTGTATGTGACATCAGCACTGTAAGGTGTCCGCCTACCACTGTCAATTGGCTAAGGATCTATCAGCTGATGGCAGGTGGTGCTAGAATGTCACACTAATCACAAGGCACATGTCTCTTCTGCATTTCCTGTGCAATACATGTGGCAGCGGCCATTATAATTCATACGAGATGAATCACCAATTGTTTGGAGTACTTAAAAAAATTTGGTATATTTGGGTCGAACCCAGTTTGTGAGAAATTGATTTGCCCATCTCTTTTCTCTGTACCTTAGTGAGTGCACCTTCCATTGGTCTCTGTACCTCAGCCTGTGCACCCTCCATTGGTCCTTGTATCTCAGTGAGTGCACCTTCCATAGGTCTCTGTATCTCAGTCCGTGCACCTTCCATGGGTCTCTGTATCCCAGTCAGTGCACCTTCCATGGGTCTCTGTATCCCAGTCAGTGCACCTTCCATGGGTCCCTGTATCTCAGTGAGTGCACCTTCCATAGGTCTCTGTATCACAGTGAGTGCACCTTCCATAGGTCTCTGTATCTCAGCCTGTGCACCCTCCATTGGTCCCTGTATCTCAGTGAGTGCACCTTCCATAGGTCTCTGTATCTCAGTGAGTGCACCTTCCATAGGTCTCTGTATCTCAGCGAGTGCACCTTCCATAGGTCTCTGTATCTCAGTCCGTGCACCTTCCATGGGTCTCTGTATCCCAGTCAGTGCACCTTCCATGGGTCTCTGTATCCCAGTCAGTGCACCTTCCATGGGTCCCTGTATCTCAGTGAGTGCACCTTCCATAGGTCTCTGTATCACAGTGAGTGCACCTTCCATAGGTCTCTGTATCTCAGTGAGTGCACCTTCCATTGGTCCCTGTATCTCAGTGAGTGCACCTTCCATAGGTCTCTGTATCTCAATGAGTACACCTTCCATAGGTCTCTGTATCTCAATGAGTGCACCTTCCATGGGTCTCTGTATCCCAGTCAGTGCACCTTCCATGGGTCTCTGTATCCCAGTCAGTGCACCTTCCATTGGTCCCTGTATCTCAGTGAGTGCACCTTCCATAGGTCTCTGTATCTCAATGAGTACACCTTCCATAGGTATCTGTATCTCAGTCCGTGCACCTTCCATGGGTCTCTGTATCCCAGTCAGTGCACCTTCCATAGGTCTCTGTATCTCAGCGAGTGCACCTTCCATAGGTCTCTGTATCTCAGTCCGTGCACCTTCCATGGGTCTCTGTATCCCAGTCAGTGCACCTTCCATGGGTCTCTGTATCCCAGTCAGTGCACCTTCCATGGGTCCCTGTATCTCAGTGAGTGCACCTTCCATAGGTCTCTGTATCACAGTGAGTGCACCTTCCATAGGTCTCTGTATCTCAGTGAGTGCACCTTCCATTGGTCCCTGTATCTCAGTGAGTGCACCTTCCATAGGTCTCTGTATCTCAATGAGTACACCTTCCATAGGTCTCTGTATCTCAATGAGTGCACCTTCCATGGGTCTCTGTATCCCAGTCAGTGCACCTTCCATGGGTCTCTGTATCCCAGTCAGTGCACCTTCCATTGGTCCCTGTATCTCAGTGAGTGCACCTTCCATAGGTCTCTGTATCTCAATGAGTACACCTTCCATAGGTATCTGTATCTCAGTCCGTGCACCTTCCATGGGTCTCTGTATCCCAGTCAGTGCACCTTCCATGGGTCTCTGTATCCCAGTCAGTGCACCTTCCATTGGTCCCTGTATCTCAGTGAGTGCACCTTCCATTGGTCCCTGTATCTCAGTGAGTGCACCTTCCATAGGTCTCTGTATCTCAATGAGTACACCTTCCATACGTCTCTGTATCTCAATGAGTGCACCTTCCATGGGTCTCTGTATCCCAGAGGAGAAAGAAACATTTAGCACTGATAAGATACATTAAAAAGTGTCTTTTTCTATGTGCTTAAACTATTGATTCATGAAAAGTTTGTTGAAAAGTTACTGAACATTTCAGAGACCGTTTTCAAATTGTAACTAGCAAGTGTGTGCCTCGGGGTGAGCCAGGAAGTTCAATGTATTGAGCCACCTCCGGTCTGACAGCAAGGAGCAATGAAGCAGCAATAGAGGACACACCTTGCATCCTATATACTATGTATGCCATGGTTATATACTGCTTGGGATGTTTTCTGCTAGATGTCTGTAGATTGGTATTACTTTGAGATATGCACACTGGTGTCCTCGTGTTCTTCTCTGTTCTTGGGTATGATGGTGATGATAAAGCTTGACAATTATTCATTGTTTTTCTCACAGCTGCCTCTCTCTGTTCTTACTTTGCAGACTCATCCTCATTCTTCATGGGAAAGCAATTTGTCACAAGTTTCCTGGAAGTCGCCTCGGTTGGACCCTACTATACCCGCTTTGATCTTATTGTCCATGGACTTACCTGTTGTACATTGGTCAATATCACTGTGCAGGGCACCAGTTTCTACCAGAACTATACTCTCCAGCAGGGGGAGGTGGTGAGCATCACGCTGCCCAGCACTGCCATGCTATCTGGCAGTGATATTTCCTCTTCTGGGGTCGTCCTTGTCTCTGCAAATAACAACATTTGTGTTATCACCCAGGTGTGGGCCACCAATGGCTATGACTACTCTTATGTGTACCCAGTTGAACTTTTAGGTCCACAGTACTTTGTTATCACTCCCAACTCTGTCCTGCCAGGTAACTCACAATTTGCCATATTGAGCCTGAATATAGAAACGTCAGTGACAGTCACTTTACAAGGTGGCTCCGTAACGTTTAAAGGCTTGTCCTTGTCATCAGGCAGCAAAGTGAGCTTTACACTCCCAGCCTACCAAGGAGCTCAGATCCAACTGTTTGGGGGTGACCTCACAGGAACCTTCATACAGGCTAATAACCCTATTGTGGTGATAAGTGGACACCAAATATTTCAATATTATCTTCGGTATAACTATGGCTACGTGTATGATCAGCTGCTTCCAGTCTCCAGCTGGGATAAATCCTTTCTTGTTCCTCCACCTTCTGTTTCATACCGAAAAAATGATAACATTTATGTCATAGCGTCTGAATCCACTAAGGTGATGTTTTATAACATGTCTGCTGAAGTGGCCAGTGCAAGTCTAGGGCGGGGAGAGGTATTTTCACAGCCAATTAGCACATCAGCTCTCCACATCGACTGTGACCATGAAGTGATGGTTCTTATGATCTGTTCTGGAAATGCTAACTCTGAAGGAACATCCCTTAAACCCTTCATGTCTATTGTGATGCCAACCACTATGTTCCAAACATCCCAGCTGGTGCATGCTCCTTCAGGCTTGACCACCTTGCTGGTGGTTCTTACTGTCTCTGGACAAACACAAGGAATGATAATGGACGGCTTCTCCTTCCCATCAAATGCCACCTGGGATGACACTATGTCTGAACCCTGGCAATATACCTGGGTGCAAGTGGCAGTTTCCACAGGATCTCATTACATCCAGCAGCTCAGGAGCAAAGAGGTTTGGGCCTTGTCCTACAGCTTTAGTGGTGAGTCTCCCTTCATATTTTAGTGGACTTTTGTAGGACAGGTAAGAGGTGGTGATGGACTTGTGTAGGAAAGGAAAGAGGTGGTCATAGGCTTGTATAGTACAGGTAAGAGGTGGTGATGTACTTTTGTAGGACAGGAGAGTGGTAATGATAGACTTGTCGAGGAAAGGTTAGAGGTGGTGATCGACTTGTGTAGGGAAGGTAAGGGATGTTGATGGACTTATGTAGGACAGGTAAGAGGTGGTGAGACACTTGTGTAGGACAGGAGAGAGGTAGTGATTGACTTGTGTAGGACAGGTAAGAGGTGGTGATGGACTTGTGTGGGACAGGTAAGAGGTGGTGATGGACTTGTGTAGGACAGGTAAGAGATTGTGATGTACTTGTGTAGGACAGGTAAGAGATAGTGATGTACTTGTGTAGGACAGGTAAGAGGTGGTGATGAACTTGTGTAAGACAAGTAAGAGGTGGTGATGGACTTGTGTAGGGAAGGTAAGAGGTGGTGATGGAGACTTGTGTAGGACAGGTAAGAGGTGGTGATGGACTTGTGTAAGAGAGGTTAGAGGTTGTGATGGACTTGTGTAGAAAAGGTAGGAAGTGATGATGGACTTGTGTAGGAAAGATACCTGGGTGCAAGTGGCAGTTTCCACAGGATCTCATTACATCCAGCAGCTCAGGAGCGAAGAGGTTTGGGCCTTGTCCTACAGCTTTAGTGGTGAGTCTCCCTTCATATTTTAGTAGTCATTGTATAGAGTGGATCCAGGTGGGCTGAGTCCATCATAGCTGCCTGGCTATTCCTGTAAATCTAATCCTAAGGAAATTAATCCTTTGGCAGATCTGTCATCACTGTAGGAATGAGGATGCGTGTCCTATATAGGTACATCACATTATATATAGCTATAATGAAACCCTCAGTTCCCTTTAGCTGCCTACTGATTTACCCTATACATGTATAGAATGTATCTGGAATTATATAGGACAGGATAGAGGTGGTGATGGACTTGTGTAGGACAAGTAAGAGGAGGTAATGGACTTGTGTAGGAAAGGTAAGAGGTGGGGATGGACTTGTGTAGGTCAAGTAAGAGATGGTGATGGACTTGTGTAGGTCGGGTAAGAGGTGGTAAAGGGCCTGTGTATTACAGGTAAGAGGTGGTGATGGACTTGTGTAGGTCAAGTAAAAGGTGGTGTTGGACTTGTATAGACAAACTGAGAGGTAGTGATGGACTTGTGTAGGACAGGTTAGAGGTGGTGATGAACTTGTGTAGGACAAGTAAGAGATGGTGATGGACTTGTGTAGGAAAGGTAAGAGGTGGTGATGGGCCTGTATAGGTCAAGTAAGAGGTGATAATGGACTTGTATAGGGAAGGTTAGAGGTGGTGATGGACTTGTGTAGGTCAAGTAAGAGATGGTGATGGACTTGTGTAGGTCAGGTGAGAGATGGTGATGGACTTGTGTAGGTCAGGTGAGAGGTGGTGATGGGCTTGAGTAGGTCAGGTAAGAGGTGGTGATGGGCCTGTTTATTACAGTTAAGAGGTGGTGATTGACTTGTGTAGGACAGGAGAGAGGTGGTGATGGACTTGTAAAGGACAGGTAAGAGATGGTAATGGACTTGTGTAGGACAACGAAGAGGAGGTGATGAACTTGTGTAGGACAGGTAAGAGGTGGTGATGAACTTGTTTAAGACAGGTGAGAGGTGGTGATGGACTTGTGTAGGATAAGTTAGATGTGGTGATGGACTAGTGTAGGACAGGTAAGAGATGGTAATGGACTTGTGTAGGACAAGGAAGAGGTGTTGATGAACTTATGTAGGAAAGGTTAGAGGTGGTGATGGACTTATGTAGGAAAGGTTAGAGGTGGTGATCAACTTGTGTAGTGTAGGTAAAGGATGGTGATGGACTTGTGTAGGACAGGTAAGAGGTGGTGATGGACTTGTGTAGGACAGGTAAGAGGTGGTGAAGGACTTGTGTAGGACAGGTAAGAGGTTGTGATGGACTTGTGTAGAACAAGTAAGAGGTAGTGATGGACTTGTGTAGGACAGGTAAGAGGTTGTGATGGCTTTGTGTAGGACAGGTAAAAAGTGGTGATGGGCTTAGGTAGGACAGGTAAGAGGTGGTGATGGACTTGTGCAGGACAGGTGAGAGGTAGTGATGGACTTTTGTAGGAGAGGTAAGAGTTGGGGATTGGCTTGTGTAGGACAGGTAAGAAGTGGTGATGGATTTACCAAGGACAGGTAAGAGGTGGTGATGGTCTTGTGTAGGACAGGTAAGAAGTGGTGATGGCTTGTGTATAGCAGGTTAAAGGTGGTGATGGACTTGTGTATGACAAGTAAGAGGTGGTGATGGACTTGTGTAGGACAGGTAAGAGGTGGTGATGGACTTGTGTAGGACAGGTAAGAGGTGGTGATGGACTTGTGTAGGACAGGTAAGAGGTTGTGATGAACTTGTGTAGGAGAGGTAAGAGATGGTAATGGACTTGTGTAGGACAAGTAAGAGGTGGTGATGAACTTCTGTAGGACAGGTAAAAAGTGGTGATGGACTTGTGTAGGACAGGTAAGAGGTGGTGATGGACTTGTATAGGACAGGTAAGAGGTGGTGATGGACTTGTGTAGGACAGGTAAGAGATGGTAATGGACTTGTGTAGGACAAGTAAGAGGTGGTGATGAACTTCTGTACGACAGGTAAAAAGTGGTGATGGGCTAGGGTAGTACAGGTAAGAGGTGGTGATGGATTTTGTATAGCAGTTAAGAGGTGGTGATGGTCTTGTGTAGGAGAGGTAAGAGTTGGGGATTGGCTTTTGTAGGACTGGTAAGAAGTGGTGATGGATTTACCAAGGACAGGTAAGAGGTGGTGATGGTCTTGTGTAGGACAGGTAAGAGGTGGTGATGGCTTGTGTATAGCAGTTTAAAGGTGGTGATGGACTTGTGTAGGACAGGTAGGAGGTGGTGATGGACTCATGTAGGAGAGGTAAGAGGTGGGGATTGGCTAGTGTACGACAGGTAAGAGGTGGTGATGGACTTGTGTAGGACATGTTATTGGTGGTGAAGGACTTGTGTAGGACAGGTAAGAGGTTGTGATGGACTTATCAAGGACAGGTAAGAAGTGGTGATGGTCTTGTGTAGGACAGGTAAGAAGTGGTGATGGACTTGTGTAGGACAGGTAAGAGGTGGTGATGGACTTGTGTAAGACAGGTAAGAGGTGGTGATAGACTTGTGTAGGACAGGTAAGAGGTGGTGATGGACTTGTGTAAGACAGGTAAGAGGTGGTGATGGACTTGTGTAGGACAGGTAAGAGGTGGTGATGGACTTGTGTAAGACAGGTAAGAGGTGGTGATGGACTTGTGTAGGACAGGTAAGAGGTGGTGATGGACTTGTGTAGGACAGGTAAGAGGTGGTGATGGACTAGTGTCGGACAGGTAAGAGGTGGTGATGGACTTGTGTAGGAAAGGTTAGAGGTGGTGATGGACTTGTGTAGGACAGGTTAGAGGTTGTGATGGACTTGTGTAGGAAAGGTAAGAAGTGGTTATGGACTTGTGTAGGACAGGTAAGAGATGGTAATGGACTTGTGTAGGACAAGGAAGAGGTGGTAATGGACTTGTGTAGGACATGTAAGAGGTGGTGATGGCTTGTGTAGAGCAGTTGAGAAGTGGTGATGGACTTACCAAGAACAGGTAAGAAGTGGTGATGGTTTTATGTAGGATAGGTAAGAAGTGGTGATGGACTTGTGTAGGATAAGTTAGATGTGGTGATGGACTAGTGTCGGACAGGTAAGAGGTGGTGATGGACTTGTGTAGGACAGGTAATAGGTGGTGATGGGGTTGTGTAGGACAGGTAAGAGGTGGTGATGGACTTACCAAGGACAGGTAGGAGGTGGTGATGGTCTTGTGTAGGACAGGTAAGAAGTGGTGATGGTCTTGTGTAGGACAGGTAAGAAGTGGTGATGGACTTGTGTAGGACAGGTAAGAAGTGGTGATGGACTTTTTTAGGATAGGTAAGAAGTGGTGATGGGCTTGGGTAGGACAGGTAAGCGGTGGTGATTGTTTGTGTATAGCAGGCAAGAGGTGGTGATGGACTTGTGTAGGAGAGGTAAGAGGTGGTGATGGACTTTTTTAGGATAGGTAAGAAGTGGTGATGGGCTTGTGTAGGACAGATAAGAAGTGGTGATGGACTTTTTTAGGATAGGTAAGAAGTGGTGATTGGCTTGGGTAGGGCAGGTAAGAAGTCGTGATGGGCTTGTGTAGGACAGGTAGGAAGTGGTGATGGACTTGTGTAGGTCAGGTAAGAGGTGATGATTGCTTATGTATAGCAGGTAAGAGGTGGTGATGGACTTACCGAGGACAGGTAAGAAGTGGTGATGGGCTTGTGTAGGACAGGTAGGAAGTGGTGATGGGCTTGCGTAGGAGAGGTAAGAGGTGGGGATTGGCTTGTGTAGGACAGGTAAGTGGTGGTGATGGCTTGTGTATAGCAGGTAAGAGGTGGGGATTGGCTTGTGTAGGACAGGTAAGAGTGGTGATGGATTTGTGTAGGACAGGTAAATAGGCGATGATGGACTTACCAAAGACAGGTAAGAAGTGGTGATGGTCTTGTGTAGGACAGGTAAGAAGTGCTGATGGACTTTTTTAGGACAGGTAAGAAGTGGTGATGGGCTTGGGTAGGGCAGGTAAGAAGTAGTGATGGACTTATTTGGGACAGGTTATCGGTGGTGATAGCCTTATGTAGGGCAGGTAAGAAGTGGCGATGAGCTTGTTGAGAATATGAAAGAGGTGGGGAATTGGCTTGGTTAGGACAGGTAAGAGCTAGTGATGCGTATGTGTGTGTGCTTTTACTATTTATTGCACAATCTGAATTTTTCTGTTCACACATTCCTAATATTCATGCATTTTTGAATTAGCCAGAAATGGTTTCAGAAACACTGTGGTCCCCTTGCTTGGGTTTCGCATATAGTTAGATGGTTGGATTCATCTGCATACTCGGGCAGATAACCCTATAAAATTCTTAGTACAGGAATATTGTGCACCTGATATAGTGTCCAATAGTAATGACCCATTTCTGTGATTTGTCCTCTATTCTCAGGTAATGTTAGTGTGGCCTCCACCATGACTGGGAACACCAGAGACTCCTTCAACTTCTTCGGAACAAGAGCCATTTGCTCCTGTCAAGACTCAGCACAGAGCTCGCAAAGTCCTTTGACCAGAAGCAGCACCCCCAAAGTGACCCCCTCATTTACCAGCCAGACCAGTATGAGCTGCAAAGGTAGAGAGTGTATTCTTATGCAGCACATATTGCCTTGGCCTCTGGCACAGGTCTTGCTTTCTGTCAAGTTATCATACATCTGTTTCCAGTTCTCCAGACTTATTTGTCCATTCTCCAGACTCCTTCCCTCTTATTCACATTTCTGTCACCTCCTTCAGATCCCCCTGTACACCTCAGATACTTTGATCCATTTCTTAGACCCCTCGGTCCCCTGCAAACACATTGGTCTACTTCTCCAGACTTTCTCTGTTTCCCTGTAAGCCCCTCTGTCACCTCCTACAGAACCTTCTTTGTGTCCATTCTTCCAGATCCCTCTGATTCTGTGTATACTCCTAGGTTCATTCCTCCAGACCACCTTTATCTCCTGCAAGCCCCTTGGTCTACTTATCCAGACCTTTTTTGCCTCCTGCAGACTTTTCTGTTCTCTCCTCCAGACCCCTTGGTCCATTCCTCCATGCCCTTCTGTCTATGCCATGAATATCATAGTTTGGATGGCTGGTTTAGGACTCCCCAGATTGTGACCATTCTATTAGCAGCCATATTATTCCCCTTTAGGGTTACCAATAGGTAGAAGACAAAACAAAACTCAGTCTCAGATTCTTCTGTGTGATCTTGTGATAGGTGACATGACTGGTATTTACGTGATGATGATCTCGTTGAACTGGTGGGAGGCCCTGCACTATTGCCGCCGCTACTACACAGATCTACTCAGTATACCAGACAGGACCACCCAGGACTTGGTGGCCACTGCAGCTGCGAACATCACTGGAGAGTCATCTGGATTGTGGATCGGCCTTCGTCGGCACAGAATTTGGGGCCTCCTGTATTGGACAGATGGGCAACCTACAGACTACATGAACTGGGGAAAACATAGACCAGCCGACCCCTTAAATAAAATGTGCACTGCCCTAGCACCAGACAAGAACTTCACCTGGTATGACCACTGCTGTGACAGAAAACTGAATTTTATCTGTTATTGATCCCTCTCCATAAGTCATAACTTACCGTGATGTCATAGAGTACAAGACTGACACCTCCCTTGATAATTACACTAGCCCAACTGTGATGTCATAGAGCATAGGACTGACACTGCCCTGACTATGACGTCATAAAGGACAGGACTGACACCTCTCCTGACAATGACAATGCCCCAACTGTGATGTCATAGAGCATAGGACGGACACTACCCTGACTATGACGTCATAGAGCACAGGACTGACACCTCTCCTGATGACCCTGCCCTGACTGTGATGTCATAGAGCACAGGACTGACACCTCTCCTGATGACACTGCCCTGACTGTGATGTCATAGAGCATAGGACTGACACTACCCTGACTATGACATCATAGAGCACAGGACTTACACCTCTCCTGATGACCCTGCCCTGACTGTGATGTCATAGAGCACAGGACTGACACTGCCCTGACTATGACGTCATAAAGCACAGGACTGACACCTCTCCTGACAATGACAATGCCCCAACTGTGATGTCATAGAGCATAGGACGGACACTACCCTGACTATGACGTCATAGAGCACAGGACTGACACCTCTCCTGATGACCCTGCCCTGACTGTGATGTCATAGAGCACAGGACTGACACCTCTCCTGATGACACTGCCCTGACTGTGATGTCATAGAGCATAGGACTGACACTACCCTGACTATGACATCATAGAGCACAGGACTGACACCTCTCCTGATGACCCTGCCCTGACTGTGATGTCATAGAGCACAGGACTGACACTGCCCTGACTATGACGTCATAGAGCACAGGACTGACACCTCTCCTGATGACACTGCCCTGACTGTGATGTCATAGAGCATAGGACTGACACTGCCCTGACTATGACGTCATAAAGCACAGGACTGACACCTCTCCTGACAATGACAATGCCCCAACTGTGATGTCATAGAGCATAGGACGGACACTACCCTGACTATGACGTCATAGAGCACAGGACTGACACCTCTCCTGATGACCCTGCCCTGACTGTGATATCATAGAGCACAGGACTGACACCTCTCCTGATGACACTGCCGTGACTGTGATGTCATAGAGCATAGGACTGACACTACCCTGACTATGACATCATAGAGCACAGGACTGACACCTCTCCTGATGACCCTGCCCTGACTGTGATGTCATAGAGCACAGGACTGACACTGCCCTGACTATGACGTCATAGAGCACAGGACTGACACCTCTCCTGATGACACTGCCCTGACTGTGATGTCATAGAGCACAGGACTGACACTGCCCTGACTATGACGTCATAGAGCACAGGACTGACACTGCCCTGACTATGACGTCATAGAGCACAGGACTGACACCTCTCCTGATGACACTGCCCTGACTGTGATGTCATAGAACACAGGACTGACACCTCTCCTGACAATGACAATGCCCTGACTGTGATGTCATAGAGCATAGGACGGACACTACCCTGACTATGACGTCATAGAGCACAGGACTGACACCTCTCCTGATGACCCTGCCCTGACTGTGATGTCATAGAGCACAGGACTGACACTGCCCTGACTATGACATCATAGAGCACAGGACTGACACCTCTCCTGATGACACTGCCCTGACTGTGATGTCATAGACCACAGGACTGACACTGCCCTGACTATGATGTCATAGAGCACAGGACTGACACCTCTCCTGATGACACTGCCCTGACTGTGATGTCATAGAACACAGGACGACAAATCTCCTTACACAGATACAGCCCTACATATGATGTCAAAGCACAGGACAGACAGCACTTCTGATGATGACACTGCCACAAATGTGATGTCACAGAGCACTAGGACTTACACCTCTTCTTACACTATCTTCTTAGTGTAATGCCCTTGAGGCCTGGACTGGAACTGCTGGGTAATATCATAGAGCGCTGGACTCACACATCTTCTTACATCATCACTTGTTGTGTAATAGAGCACTGACAACTCTGTTACTGGCATTATCAGTTACATCACTGTGAACTTTGACCTGTTTCCTTTGTGATATATGTGTGTGTAATAAAACCAGAATCTGGTCACAGACATGTATCCTTCATGTGTACCAAAAACATATAACTAAAGAAGGAAGTAATACACAAAAACATCACAGATAAAAGGCCACATCCAAAACCAGATGAAACATGGCTGAGCAGGGTGTAGACAGGCCCTTGCAGGTGCACAAGCTAATAATGCACCCACCTACAATCCATGCACACAGATAAACCTATACAAGGTGGGGGTCACATGATAATGTCAGGTGGACAGCGCCAAAGAACAGCCCGTTGGTCACGCCCCACCCTATAAGATCAGACAGGCTGTCCAGCACCTCCACACAGTAACCGCACCCTGCAAACATACCCAGTATCATGGTTCATCATGCCTAACTAAAAAGTAAAAACATTACTGAAAAAGGACACAAGATACAAAAAACGCTCCCAGAAAAAATGTGTATCAGCACATCAGGGGTTAACTCTACCGGCCACAACATTCAATATTTAGAATGTACCAGTTTTTGTTTCTTCCTCCCGCCTTCTAGAACGTGGTCTATCCTGCTCACAGAGCTGTAGGGTGGCGCCATTGAATATGCTGCACATTGTTCTGGGAGGCTGCAGTGGCAAAAATGACATTTATTCTGGGGGTCATTGTAAATATGGCCATACCAAATTGCTATAGTTTTTGTTCTGTTTTAACCCTTTCCTGACATCTGCCATGATAGTACGGCAGGAGTCAGGCAGCCGCCATAGCTGAGCTAAGGCCCTCAATCAGAGTTCACTGCGTCATGTTATCGCTCCCACCATACCTTTGCCATTGCAGGATGGATCCTGTGCCACGAGATCGCAGGAGCTGTCTAATGAAGGGCGGTCATAGAAATATAGATATTGAGGCTGGTCTATGGCAGCCACAGTTGTATTGTAGTCTATGGGACAATCGACACAAATTCGCAGGTTCAAGCTCCCTAGGGCTAACTTAGGAAAAAAAAAACCCTAAAACTTCAAATCACCTCCCTCCTTTCCCTAGGTTTGAAACAAAACATACATTCCCACGCCCAAAAGTGCCGAGCTACAAACATATAAAAATATCTTTCCCCATTCAGCGAACACCATAGCAGGAAAAACAAAAAATCCAAAGAGCTGAAACGCCATTTTGCCTCCCATAAAAATTTTAATAAAAAGCAACGAAAACATCAGACATTCCCCAAAATGATATTTATAAAAAGTACATCTGGCCCTGCAAAAAAAAAGACACCTTATGTATCCCTGTATATGAAAATATAAAAAAGTTACAAAAAATTTGTTTTTTTCTTCAAAGTTTTGGAATTTTTTTAAGGTGTTAAAACATAAAAAAACAATATAAATTTGGTATCACCATAATCGTATCATCCCGCAGAATACAGGTGACAGGTCATTTTGGCTGCACAGTAAACGCAGCCAAAAGTGCCGTTTTTCTCCAATTCCACCCCATTCTGATTTTTTTTTTCCAGCTTCCCAGTGTATTGAACGGAATATTAAATGGTACAATTTGTCTCACATGAATCTGTGAATGGAAAGAGAAAACTATTCTGGCATGACTGCGACAGGAAGAGGTTAATACCTGGACCAGTGGTGTAAGTACTGCCGCAGCAGCCGCAGCAGCTGCCACAGGGCCCGCAATCATAGAGGACCCGCTGGGCTCCTGCTGCTTTTTTTTTTTAAAATAGGCTGCTACCCGCTGGGTCCTGTTTACTTACCGACCCCATTCCTGCTTACAGCCGTCCCTCCAGGGCGCCCAGTGTGTCCCGTATCATGTCTCTGGGGCCCCCTGGAGGGAAGAAGGGGAAGCAGAGGTGGTCGTGAGCTGGAGCGGGGATTGGTAAATACGGCCGCGACTCCCAACAAATACTGCTATTATTACACTCCGGGTCTCTTCAGACCCCAGAGTATAATGATCAGAGGCCCAGGGGAGGTGAGCAAACATAAAAATCAGTGTTATTCATCTCTCCGGCACAACTCCATGCTGTCTTCAGCCTCTGTAGTGACATCACAGACCTCATGTGGGTCAGGCCAGCATTGTATCTGTGATGTCATTGTAGAGGAGTCACGGTTAAGCCCAGGAGAGGTGAGTAACACTAATTTTTTTCTTTGTCACCTCCCCAGGGCCTCTGATCATTAAATCCTGGGGTATGAAAAGACCTCAGAGTATAATAATAATTTGTGGGTGATGTACCCCCAAAATTTCAGGTTCTGCTGAAATTTTTGCAATATTTGCAACGAACACCATTGGGGCCATGATGGGACACAATACTGTGTAGAGGGGCCACTATGGGACACAATACTGTGTAGAGGGGCCGCTATGGGACATTATACTGTGAGGAGGGGCTTCTATGGGACATTATACTTTGTGCAGGGGCCACTATGGGACATTATACTTTGTGCAGGGGCCACTATGGGACATTATACTGTGTGAAGGGGCCGCTATAAGACATTGTACTGTGTGCAGGGGCCGCTATGGGACATAATGCTGTGTGGAGGGGCCACTATGGGACATTATACTACGTGCAGGGGGCATTATGGGACATATTACTGCGTGCATGGGCCGCTATGGGACATTATACCGTGAGGAGGGGCTGCTTTGGGGCATTATAGTGTGTGTAAATGGGGCATTACACTGGGTCCTTAAGTCACAAGTTTGCTATATGGGCCCAGTCTTTGCTAGTTACTTCCCTGACATGGACTATGGAGTTCTGTAAGGCGGCTGTCGCTTTTATTAGTACCGTTGCAGTACATACAACTTTTGATTATTCATTTATTTTTAGTGCTAAAATGGGGAAATGAGAGGTGAATATTGATTTGGGAAACCCTTTTAACCCTGTATTGGTAGGCTGGTCTGTTGACAGAGATGCTGTCAGATAGTAGGGAATTATGTGAAATCCCTATTTTAATAGCTTGGTTTAACAGGTGGCTCCAGTGTAGACTACACAAATCCTTGTAGAGAGGACAAAGGTGTCTGATGCAGCTTGTCTCCCTTTATCCTTTACAAAAATTGTACACATTCAGCCAGGAGAGTAGAAATAGCTCATGGCTGAAAGTTTGACCAATAGCTATCTTAACTGTAAGATGACCTTTAGAGGTATTAACTTGAAGGTGGTTGTACATAGCACATCACAATATAGAGATCATGGTCACACATGCAATCCTGTATCAGAGTGTACAGAGGGAGGAGAGCACACACCGCAGAGTGCAGGTAGGTGTGATGATGAGAGACCCTCAGTTATGTATTTTTCTTTGGAATGTATTATTCCTTATTCATATTAGTCTTACATACCTTTAGGAATGTTGTGTTTAAGCTGTGTTTACATTGGTGGTCAATTCGCTTCAGTGGTTTTATGTGTATACCATGGGAGAGGGCCTTTCTGGCCAGCCAGTTTATTACCCCTGAACAACAGATGTCAAAGGAGGGAGAGAGGGCTAGTGACCCTGAGTTCAACCCCAGACACACATCTTTACACCAGCCAGGAAGACATCCCTCTTTCCCCAGATCCTGCAGTGGGTTGAGAGGAGGGGGCTACCTGGAGGGGAGGAGTGGCTGGACACTAGCCTTTTACAGAGAGGAAGAGCTAGATTCTTTTGTCAGTCAGCAAGGAGGCAGCTAGGGGTGAGCTGCAGTGTTCCTTCTGTACAAGAAAACCCTCTACATTTGTTCTGATCCTGAGAGACATGTGCGACGTGCTGTTGACTTAAGCAAGCGCCCTGGGGCCTAGGAGTCAGGTCTCAGTGAAGCGGACTACAGATTTGTTTTGGTATTCCTTTTTCTCTTTTAATCCCCTGTTATTTTCGGTACTGTATTCTTGTTTTCACCTGTATTTGCTTGACCATCTGTTGATGTGTATCCTGTATATGTACCAACCCACTCGGGTTAATAAATAGCCATACCTCCCAACTTTTTAAGGATGCAAAGAGGGACAATAGTTGAATTTTCTGAAATGAAGCCACGCCCCTGGACACACCCCCTTCACACCCCTAGAAACACCCCAACTTTTCCTATAAATATGAGCATTTCCTTCAGCATCATTTTAGTAAGCCTATAGTTTTACCAACATAAAAATTAATATATACAGCTTTACCCCCACCACCCCCCCCCCCCCCCCCCCCCCCCCCCCCCCCCCCCCCCCCCCCCCCCCCCCCCCCCCCCCCCCCCCCCCCCCCCCCCCCCCCCCCCCCCCCCCCCCCCCCCCCCCCCCCCCCCCCCCCCCCCCCCCCCCCCCCCCCCCCCCCCCCCCCCCCCCTATATATATATATATGTTCTATATCTATAGATATATAGATATGTGTATGTATATCTCAAACATTGTGGATCAGGTTGCATATTATTTGCGTTACTTTTCCTAACACTTGCTTTTGCTCTTTCCAGGTATTTTAATTAATAGAAGCATAATTAAGGAGAAAAATAAAAATATTTATTTCCAACAAGTAAAATGCATAAAACTATCAAAGCAGCCTTTGTAGTCTTAAGTATTTCAAAACAGTATTTTATAACTATATAGTTATTATTTGTCACCTAGATACCCAATATAAACAGCCGAATATTACACCTTACAGGACAGGTCTACGCTACTAGAACAGCATATTACAGGGATAGGTCCACTCTCCTATGGAAAGTCAATCTATTACAGGGACAGGTTAGATATCACCCTCTCTTTAGTCAGCCCCCTCCAATTTATGCAGTCCCATGTATAAAAAAAAGCACCACCTTCTCCCCCTTCAGCCCACTACAACCCCCAGTTTGATGTCCCCCCTCCATCTGTTCCCAGTTTAATATCCCCCTTCATGATCTGCCACCAATTTAATGCCCCCTTCATCTGCCACCAGTTGCCCCCTCTTGTTCCCACAAGTTGTCTCTTCTTTACTCACCTTTCAGTAATCGTTCCTTCCCAGCAGCTTCCTCTACTGTGTAAGGGCAGGTTCACATATGTCAGTTGCATCAGTATCAGTTTTTTTGTCCCTTAGTCATTACAACTGATGCCAAAACTGATGCGAAAATGCTTCATCTGTCATCAGGCTTTTTTTTTATAAATTTCTATTCCAAAACCATCAGTTGTCATCAGTTTTTACTATCAGTTTTTACCAAGATGGTCCCCAAGGCATGATGGGCTGCCGAGGCCAATAGAGTAGGGGTAATCAACTACTTTTAGTAAATTTCCATTGACCGGGATCCGCCATCAAGTAAAAGTCCGAGCTGAACACACCCAGTATTTACGGTATTTTTTGGACAAAAAGACCCGTCTGACTATAAGACGCACCGTAGGTTTAAACAAGAAAAATAAGGATTAGATCGGGGGCGACTAACGTGGCATTACACTGTGCAGGTATTGACTAACATAGTATTATACTGTGCAGGGGGCACCGACGTGGCATTATACTGTGTAGGGGGCACTAATGTGGCATTATACTGTGCAGGGGGCACTAACGTGGCATTATACTGTGCAGGGGGCACTAACATGACATTATACTGTGCGGGTATTGACTAACATAGTATTATACTACCGTATGTAGGGGGCACTAACATGACATTACATGGTGTGGGGGGCAACTAATGTGGCATTATACTGTGTAGGGGGCACTAACATGACATTACATGGTGTAGTGGGCAACTAATGTGGCATTATACTGTAGGGGGGCATTAAGGAACATTATACTGTGGGTACTGACATTAGTGCTCCCATTATTGTTCCTCCTCAGTAGCTCCTTAGCAGGGCTGTTTTAACACATTGGTGGGTTCAGTGCAATGGTTTCATAAGAGCCCCCCCCCCCCATCACCACCACTTAGGAATACCCGATTTGCACAAATTATAATGCCCCATTAGAGGCCCTAACACAGTATAATGCCTCCCTAGTGGCGCCTTACACTATAATGTCCCCCTCCAGCTATCCCCACAGTTAATGTCCTCATCCATCTGTCCCAGTTTAACCCTGTGCATGTAAATTAAATAGGAAAAATTTAATAATTATAATCCCTAGACCTAACGAATGTGATAACTAGGGCCGTGTTCAGATTGGTGTAACACGACCGCTTTATTGCTCACATATTATGGACGCAACCTCTGAAGTTCCTGCGGTTCATCATTACTGGTGATAGAGAGTCTGATGACCTTCTGGAAGTCCCGGGGTCACATCTGTACTGTGGTCACCAAAATAACATGACCACAAAAAAATAATAAAATAATACCATTTTATTAACATAAATAATGAAACAAACATATATGGGGAGATAAATAGTGAAGGTACACCGTAATAACGATAGGGAGGGAAATGGGGGCCACAATAATAATAAATAGGGGATATATACCGCTGGTACAAATAAATATATGTAAGGATGGCTGAAAACAACCTATATAGCACTATATATGCATAAACATACCACAAGCAGTATAATAGCCCAAAGAGATCTAGTAAATACTAGAAAAATGGAAATAGATCTAAATATAATAAGCCACCATTATAACCTCACCTAGTCACACTCCAATGTACTCCCGCGATTAACAGGGTTATATTGTATTAATGCCTTTCAGTTCAGCATTACTATGCACTGTTATCATGGAGCTTTAGTTTCTTAGTGATTTGCCATGTTTTATATCATTATTTAGTATTCAGGTGTGTTTTTACATGTGATCTGTGTGTTTTAGTGGATTGGACATTGCTGTATATTTAAACTAAGCTCTTTGACCATGCCACGCCCCCTTGATGAAGCCGTCTGGCGAAACGTTTGTTGGGGTGGAGTGTGACTAGGTGAGGTTATAATGGTGGCTTATTATATTTATATCTATTTCCATTTTTCTAGTATTTACTAGATCTCTTTGGGCTATTATACTGCTTGTGGTATGTTTATGCATATATAGTGCTATATAGGTTGTTTTCAGCCATCCTTACATATATTTATTTGTACCAGCGGTATATATCCCCTATTTATTATTATTGTGGCCCCCATTTCCCTCCCTATCGTTATTACGGTGAAACCTTCACTATTTATCTCCCCATATATGTTTGTTTCATTATTTATGTTAATAAAATGATATTATTCTTTTTTTGTGCTCATGCTATTATGGTGTTCTATGGTTTTACATGATCTACAGAGTTTTCCATGCTTAGTTATTTGCCCTTTTTTGTGTTTGATTATTTCTGTACTGTGGGTGCAAAAGAAAAAAAAAAACAAAAAACTGAAAACTGCCAAAAACTGGGATTTTATATGGTGACATTTAATGGGTAACAATGTGTTATCTGACTGATGGAACTGCCGTTTGTCAGGAATGTTTTATAAGTTCATCGCTAGTGATAATCGCTATTGCTATTATTTTAGCGTGTAACGGATATCACTAGAGGCCGTTGGAGGATTTTACTCTATAAAGATCAGGTATGGACAGGACAGGGACAGTGAAAAAATATAAACTTTATTGGTGACTTTCTGTAAGTGTTTGGTGCGACACTTCTGGCGCTGTGACCTGGATCATGGTAAATGTCTGAGTCACAGCGCCAATAACTTCCTGGTTATGTTCAGAGGGGCATTATATAAGAATACCCCTGTGATTAGGGGCAGGGGGGTATTATATTATCCCTCTATGTACAGTACAGTATGCTCTGTGATTGATAGGAGAGTGGATAACATGGACAGAAGTCCTTGCTACCCTCCTGGGGTCACATCCAGCTTATGCACAGACAATGAGGAGTTATCATTGTCTCTGCAGCTCTTCCTCCCCCTCCTTCCTTAGCTCTAAGATGCTGCCTGAGGCAGGAGGAGACACTTTAGAGCCCCATATCTAAGGATCTGTTAAGGCCACAAAGATACAACTGGATTCATTTTAAAGATCCCCATGATAGACATTACAGATTCAGAGAGATTCACTGTTAAAACGATGTCTGGAATTGAGATCTGCATTGGGATTTCAATGCCAAACATTGTTTTCACCAGTGAATCGCTCAGGATGTGTAAGGACTATCATGGTGATCTTGGTATCATTTTAAAGATGAGATTCTCATCTTTAAAATGAATCCAAGTATTTCTTTATAGCTTTAACCAATCCTGAACAATTCACTCAGATACAGTAGTGAAGCCGGGATTAGACATAAACAGTGCAGATGCCGGGTGCTGCCGCAACCATCTTCAGGCGGCACTCGGCGCTAATGAAATTTTAAGGAAGCCGGATGGAAAAACACTGCAGGTAACGTTTTTCCATCTGGCTGAGGCACATATCCGGCGCCAACATTGATGCCTCTTATGCCAGAACCGATCCCATAGAAAACTATGGGATACGTCCTGGCATCAGTTTCCCTCCGGCTTGTGTGCATCACACTGGAGGGAAACTGATAGCTGCCCCGGCAGCAAATCACTTCAGAGGCATAGCGGGACAAACAGCAAGCTATGCGGGACAGCGGGACACCAGTGTCAAAGCGGGACAGTCCTGCCACATGTGGGACGGTTGGGAGGTATGTATATATAAAATTTATAAAGCTCGTTTCATATTATCCTATGAGCTCAGACACTCAGTGGGCGTGAGTGGGAGGTAAGGAGGGAGATCGCAGGTAGGCCAAGCGGCTTGGCAAGGCGGTATCCTTCATAGTAGGGAATGATCACACAGGCAATACTGTATGAGAATGTACAGTCATGGCCAAAAGTTTTGAGAATGATACAAATATTAATTTTTACAAAGTCTACTGCTTCAGTTTTTCTAATGGCAATTTGCATATACTCCAGAATGTTATAAAGAGTGATCAGCTTAACAGCAATTACTTGCAAAGTCAATATTTGCCTAGAAAATGAACTTTATCCCCCAAAACACATTTCAACATCATTGCAGCCCTGCCTTAAAAGGACCACCTAACATCGTTTCAGTGATTGCTCCATTAACACAGGTGTGGGTGTTGATGAGGACAGGGCTGGAGATCAATCTGTCATGATTAAGTAAGAATGACACCACTGGACACTTTAAAAGGAGGCTGGTGCTTGCCATCATTGTTTCTCTTCTGTTAACCATGGTTATCTCTAAAGAAACACGTGCAGTCATCATTGCACTGCACAAAAATGGCCTAACTGGGAAGAGTATTGCAGCTAGAAAGATTGCACCTCAGTCAACAATCTATCGCATCATCAAGAACTTCAAGGAGAGAGGTTCCATTGGTGCCAAAAAGGCTCCAGGGCGCCCAAGAAAGACCAGCAAGCGGCAGGACCGTCTCTTAAAAGTGTTTCAGCTGCGGGATGGGGCTACCAGCAGTGCAGAGCTTGCTGAGGAATGGCAGCAGGCAGGTGTGAGTGCATCTGCACGCACTGTGAGGCGGAGACTCTTGGAGCAAGGCCTGGTCTCAAGGAGGGCAGCCACTTCTCTCCAGAAAAAACATCAGGGACAGACTGATATTCTGCAAAAGGTACAGGGAGTGGACTGCTGAGGACTGGGGTAAAGTCATTTTCTCTGATGAATCCCCTTTTCCATTGTTTGGAACATCTGGAAAACAGCTTATTCGGAGAAGAAGAGGTGAGCGCTACCACCAGTCTTGTCTCATGCCAACTGTAAAGCATCCTGAAACCATTCATGTGTGGGGTTGCTTCTCAGCCAAGGGAATCGGCTCTCTCACAGTCTTGCCATGAATAAAGAATGGTACCAGAATGTCCTCCAAGAGCAACTTCTCCCAACCGTCCAAGAGCAGTTTGGCGCTCAACAATGCCTTTTCCAGCATGATGGAGCACCTTGCCATAAAGCAAAGGTGATAACTAAATGGCTCAGGGAACAAAACATAGAGATTTTGGGTCCATGGCCTGGAAACTCCCCAGATCTTAATCCCATTGAGAACTTGTGGTCAATCATCAAGAGACGGGTGGACAAACAAAAACCAACAAATTCAGACAAAATGAAAGCATTGATTCTGCAAGAATGGACTGCTATCAGTCAGGATTTGGTCCAGAAGTTGATTGAGAGCATGCCAGGGAGAATTGCAGAGGTCCTGAAGAAGAAGGGTCAACACTGCAAATATTGACTTGCTGCATTAACTCATTCTAACTGTCAATATAAGCTTCTGTTACTCATAATATGAATGCAATTCTATTTCTGTATGTGATAAAAACATCTGACAAACACACATAAAAACCAGAGGGCAGCAGATCAGGTGAAAATAGAATATTTGTATCATTCTCAAAACTTTTGGCCATGACTGTACAAAGGGAGATGAGCACACACAGCAGAGCGCAGGGAGTAATCACTAAGGCTGTACTGTATCAGAGTATAGATAATAATAATAATACATTTTATTTCTATAGCGCCAATATATTCCGCAGCGCTGTACAATTTGTAGGGTTCAAGTACTGACAAAAAAGATAAAGTACAAAGAAATAGTCAATTCACACACTGGGACTGAGGGCCCTGCTCGCAAGAGCTTACAATCTATGAGGTAGAGGAGGTGACACAAGAGCTTACAATCTATGAGGTAGAGGAGGTGACACAAGAGCTTACAATCTATGAGGTAGAGGTGACACGAGCTTACAATCTATGAGGTAGAGGTGACACAAGAGCTTACAATCTATGAGGTAGAGGGGGTGACACAAGAGCTTACAATCTATGAGGTAGAGGAGGTGACACAAGAGCTTACACTCTATGAGGTAGAGGAGGTGACACAAGAGCTTACAATCTATGATGTAGAGGAGGTGACACAAGAGCTTACAATCTATGAGGCAGAGGAGGTGACACAAGAGCTTACAATCTATGAGGTAGAGGTGACACAAGAGCTTACAATCTATGAGGTAGAGGTGACACAAGAGCTTACAATCTATGAGGTAGAGGAGGTGACACAAGAGCTTACAATCTATGAGGCAGAGGAGGTGACACAAGAGCTTACAATCTATGAGGCAGAGGAGGTGACACAAGAGCTTACAATCTATGAGGTAGAGGGGGTGACACAAGAGCTTACAATCTATGAGGTAGAGGAGGTGACACAAGAGCTTACAATCTATGAGGTAGAGGAGGTGACACAAGAGCTTACAATCTATGAGGTAGAGGTGACACAAGAGCTTACAATCTATGAGGTAGAGGTGACACAAGAGCTTACAATCTATGAGGTAGAGGAGGTAACACAAGAGCTTACAATCTATGAGGTAGAGGTGACACAAGAGCTTACAATCTATGAGGTAGAGGTGACACAAGAGCTTACAATCTATGAGGTAGAGGTGACACAAGAGCTTACAATCTATGAGGTAGAGGTGACACAAGAGCTTACAATCTATGAGGTAGAGGTGACACAAGAGCTTACAATCTATGAGGTAGAGGAGGTAACACAAGAGCTTACAATCTATGAGGTAGAGGTGACACAAGAGCTTACAATCTATGAGGTAGAGGTGACACAAGAGCTTACAATCTATGAGGTAGAGGTGACACAAGAGCTTACAATCTATGAGGTAGAGGTGACACAAGAGCTTACAATCTATGAGGTAGAGGGGGTGACACAAGAGCTTACAATCTATGAGGTAGAGGAGGTGACACAAGAGCTTACAATCTATGAGGTAGAGGAGGTGACACAAGAGCTTACAATCTATGAGGTAGAGGTGACACAAGAGCTTACAATCTATGAGGTAGAGGTGACACAAGAGCTTACAATCTATGAGGTAGAGGAGGTAACACAAGAGCTTACAATCTATGAGGTAGAGGTGACACAAGAGCTTACAATCTATGAGGTAGAGGTGACACAAGAGCTTACAATCTATGAGGTAGAGGTGACACAAGAGCTTACAATCTATGAGGTAGAGGTGACACAAGAGCTTACAATCTATGAGGTAGAGGAGGTAACACAAGAGCTTACAATCTATGAGGTAGAGGTGACACAAGAGCTTACAATCTATGAGGTAGAGGTGACACAAGAGCTTACAATCTATGAGGTAGAGGTGACACAAGAGCTTACAATCTATGAGGTAGAGGAGGTGACACAAGAGCTTACAATCTATGAGGTAGAGGAGGTGACACAAGAGCTTACAATCTATGAGGTAGAGGAGGTGACACGAGCTTACAATCTATGAGGTAGAGGGGGTGACACAAGAGCTTACAATCTATGAGGTAGAGGTGACACGAGAGCTTACAATCTATGAGGTAGAGGAGGTGACACAAGAGCTTACAATCTATGAGGTAGAGGTGACACAAGAGCTTACAATCTACGAGGTAGAGGGGTGACACAAGAGCTTACAATCTATGAGGTAGAGGAGGTGACACAAGAGCTTACAATCTATGAGGTAGAGGAGGTGACACAGGAGGTAGCAGGGGTGACATCGGAGGTAGCATTGCTTATACAATGGTCAGACAATTGTGTAATAGAGGTTACTGCCATTACACATATATAAAGCTGTAGGAGCCGTCACCAGTCGTGTCCTGTAACGTGCAGACGGTGCCCGGACATATAAAGTTAGTCTGATACGGCCTCATATCCTGTGAGGTAATGCGGGAGCGTGAACAGAGGGGACGTTTTAGGGATTCTAACTACAGAAGGGTTTACATTAGGAGTTGTGATCGGCCTGTCTGATAAGATGTGTCTTTAGTTTGCGCTTGAAGCTGTGGAAATTGGGGGTTAATCTGATAGTCCGGGATAGAGCATTCCAGAGAAGTGGTGCAACTCGGGAGAAGTCTTGTATACGAGCGTGGGAGGTTCTGATAATAGAGGATGTTAGTCTTAGGTCATTGAGTGAGTGGAGAGTACGGGTTGGGCGATAGACAGAGATAAGGGAGGAAATGTAGGGAGGTGCAGCATTATGGAGAGCCTTGTGGAGGAGGGGGAGAAGTTTATATTGTATTCTGTATTGAATAGGCAGCCAATGTAGTGACCGGCACAGACCGGAGGCCTCGCTGTAGTGACCGGCACAGACCGCGAGGCGTCGCTGTAGTGACCGGCACAGACCGGAGGCCTCGCTGTAGTGACCGGCACAGACCGGAGGCCTCGCTGTAGTGACCGGCACAGACCGGAGGCATCGCTGTAGTGACCGGCACAGACCGGAGGTCTCGCTGTAGTGACCGGCATAGAGTGGGAGGCATTGTTGTAATGACCAGCGTAGATCGGGAGGCATCGCTGTACTGACCAGCTTACACCAGAGGCATCGCTGTAGTGACCAGCGTAGACTGGGAGGCATCGCTGTAGTGACCAGCTTACACCAGAGGCCACGCTGTAGTGACCGGCACAGACCGGAGGCCTCGCTGTAGTGACCGGCATAGACCGGAGGCCTCGCTGTAGTGATCGGCACAGACCGGAGGCATCGCTGCAGCGTCTAGACTGATAGATGAGCCTGGCCGCCACATTCAGAATAGATTGTAGAGGGGAGAGTTTAGTAAGGGGAAGACGGATTAGTAAGGAGTTACAGTAGTCAAGGCGAGAGTGAATCAGCGCAACAATAAGTGTCTTTAGTGTATCTGTGGTAAGTAAAGGGCGGATTCTGGAGATGTTTTTGAGGGGGAGATGACATGAGCGTGCGAGTGATTGGATATGGGGGGTGAAGGAAAGGTCTGAGTCAGACATAACCCCGAGGCAGCGGGCATACTGCCTAGGAGTTATGGTAAGGCCGGAGACTGCAATGGAGATATCAGGGACAGATCTATTAGATGGTGGAAACAGCAGTAGTTCAGTCTGTGAGAGATTCAGTGTCAGATAGAGAGAAGACATGATATTAGAGACAGCAGAGAGACAGTCACTGGTGTTCTGTATTAGTGCATAGGTGATGTCATGGGATGACGTATACAATTGGGTGTCATCAGCATAAAGATGGCACCGGAAGCCAAATCTGGTGATGGTTTGTCCAATGCGGGCCGTGTAGAGAGAGAAGAGCAGGGGGCCTAGGACCGAGCCCTGAGGAACCCCAACGGCAAGAGGAAGAGGGGAAGAAACAGAGCCCGCAAATGATACACAGAAAGTGCGGTCTGAGAGATAAGAGGAGAACCAGGAGAGTGCGGTGTCTGTGAGGCGGACAGAGCGGAGCATAGTGAGGAGGAGTTGATGGTCAACTATGAGAGAGAGAAGTCACCTTTGGATTTAGCCGTCGGGAGATCATTGGAGACTTTTGTGAGGGCCGTTTCAGTAGAGTGCCGAAGCCAGACTGTAAGGGGTCAAGAAGAGAGTTAGCAGAGAGACAGAAGATTGAACGAGAATAGACCAAGCGTTCCAAGATTTTGGAGATGAAGGGGAGGTTAGAGACAGGTAGATAATTAGCAGCACAGGATGGGTCAAGGGAGGATGTCTTCTGTAGTGGGGTTATGACAGTATGTTTGAAAAAGGATGGGAAAACTCCATAAGAGAGAGAGAGGTTAAATATTTTAGTAATATAAGTCATGACAGCTGGAGACAGAGACTGGAGAAGGTGTGAGGGGAAAGAGTCACTACTGCAGGTCATAGGGCGAGAAGAAGAAAGTAGCTGAGAGACTTCCTCTTCTGTAACAGGTTCAAAATATGAGAATGAACAGTCTGAAGTGCGGCTGGTGAGGGGGTCAGTGCCACCTGGGGATTGAGCAGTTATTTCCTGATGGATCTTATCAATTTTGTCATGGAAATAAGTGGCCAGGTCATCTGCACTAAGATCTGTGAATGGCATCTGCACCTTGGGAGTGAGTAAGTAGTGAAAAGTTTCAAAGAGCCTTTTAGGGTTACAGGAGAGAGAAGAGATGAGAGCGATGAAATAGGCTTGATTGGCGAGGTGAAGGGCAGAGCTAGAGGTTTTAAGTATAAATTTAAAGTGGAGGAAGTCTGCAGGTGTACGTGATTTTCTCCACAGACATTCAGCACACCTAGAGCACCACTGAAGAAAACCTGTCTGTGGCGTGTGTCAGGGTTGCTGTCTCCTGCGTCTAACTTTTCAAGTGGAAGGGGAGGGGGAGCCGCCTCATCCAATGCACTCTTAAGGGTTTCATTATAGTGACTGGTGGCCAGATTGGGGCAGGACAGTGAAGACATGGGTGACAGAGAGGACTGTAAAGTATCTGAGAGGTGCTGGGTGTGAATAGCACATAAATTCCTATATGTATGATGAGTAGGTGTGTCCTGTGAAGGAGAGAAAGCACTGATGGTGAGAGACAGAAGGTTATGGTAAGAGAGTGGCAGAGAAGAGTTAGTAAATTTAGAAACTGAGGAGTCGATGGAAGACAAGATCAATGGTGTTGCCATCTACACGTGTGGCAGAAGAGGAAAGTTGTGTAAGACCAAAAGACGTGGTTATTGAGAGAAACTGTGAGGCAGCTGGGGAGACAGGGGTGTCAGTGGGGATGTTACAGTCACCCATGATGAGGGGAGGAATTTCACTGGATAAAAAGAGTGGAAGCCAAGAAGCGAAGTGATCCAGAAATTGGTAGGTTGAGCCGGGAGGACGGTAGATCACAGCTACACGTGAGTGGGTGGAAAAGTCTGATTGCATGGACTTCAAATGAGGGGAATGTAAGTGAGGGGACCGGTGGGATGGCCTGAAAAGTGCGGTGACAGAAGTAACCCTACCCCTCCATCCTGCCTGTTGTCAGACCTAGAGGTGTGTGAGAATTGTAGGCCACCATGAGAAGGAGCAGCAGGGGAGGCCGTATCAGACTGCTGGATCCAGGGGTCAGTAAGGGCGAGCAGGATGAGAGATTTACTGAGGAATAAGCCATTAATATATTCTAGTTTGTTACACACTGAGCGGGCGTTCCAGAGACAGCAGTTAAAAAAGACAGGAGAAAGATAAGGAGAGGGAACGCGGTAAATATTGATTAGGTTTGCAGGATTCCTATTTGTGCAGGAAGAGGAAGAATTAGGGAAAGAAAGAGGGCCAGGGTTAGGAGAGATGTCCCCAGCAGCTAAGAGGAGAAAAATGGACAGAGACAGAAGGTGGTTCAGTGACTTATGTGGATGTTTATGTTTGGTTTCACTGCTAAAAGCAGTATAGGGATTAGGGTGGTTGAAGAGAGTGAAAAGTGTGTGAGAGCTGTACATGGGAAAAGGCAGAAGAGAGGACTGATATGTATAGTGTACACTGGCGGTAGAGATGGAGGAGAGGACTGATATGTATAGTGTACACTGGCGGTAGAGATGGAGGAGAGAGGACTGATATGTATAGTGTACACTGGCGGTAGAGATGGAGGAGAGGACTGATATGTATAGCGTACACTGGCGGTAGAGATGGAGGAGAGGACTGATATGTATAGTGTACACTGGCGGTAGAGATGGAGGAGAGGACTGATATGTATTGTGTACACTGGCGGTAGAGATGGAGGAGAGAGGACTGATATGTATAGTGTACACTGGTGGTAGAGATGGAGGAGAGGACTGATATGTATAGTGTACACTGGTGGTAGAGATGGAGGAGAGGACTGATATGTATAGTGTACACTGGCGGTAGAGATGGAGGAGAGAGGACTGATATGTATAGTGTACACTGGCGGTAGAGATGGAGGAGAGGACTGATATGTATAGTGTACACTGGCGGTAGAGATGGAGGAGAGGACTGATATGTATAGTGTACACTGGCGGTAGAGATGGAGGAGAGAGGACTGATATGTATAGTGTACACTGGCGGTAGAGATGGAGGAGAGAGGACTGATATGTATAGTGTACACTGGCGGTAGAGATGGAGGAGAGGACTGATATGTATAGTGTACACTGGCGGTAGAGATGGAGGAGAGAGGACTGATATGTATAGTGTACACTGGCGGTAGAGATGGAGGAGAGGACTGATATGTATAGTGTACACTGGCGGTAGAGATGGAGGAGAGGACTGATATGTATAGTGTACACTGGTAGAGATGGAGGAGAGGACTGATATGTATAGTGTACACTGGCGGTAGAGATGGAGGAGAGGACTGATATGTATAGTGTACACTGGCGGTAGAGATGGAGGAGAGGACTGATATGTATAGTGTACACCGGTGGTAGAGATGGAGGAGAGAGGACTGATATGTATAGTGTACACTGGTGGTAGAGATGGAGGAGAGAGGACTGATATGTATAGTGTACACTGGCGGTAGAGATGGAGGAGAGAGGACTGATATGTATAGTGTACACTGGCGGTAGAGATGGAGGAGAGAGGACTGATATGTATAGTGTACACTGGTGGTAGAGATGGAGGAGAGAGGACTAATATGTATAGTGTACACTGGCGGTAGAGATGGAGGAGAGGACTGATATGTATAGTGTACACTGGCGGTAGAGATGGAGGAGAGGACTGATATGTATAGTGTACGCTGGTGGTAGAGATGGAGGGGAGTTCTGCAGGAAGACAATTGCTAATATAGTCAGTGACAGTGCGGCTCTATCATACCATGTGTTAAAGCTTGTAGTTTTCCATATAAGTTTACCTGTTCTTCCATGGTTTGTCCCTCTCGTGCCCTGTCTAAATGCCATGTGTAAGTGCACTTTGTTTAATATGCACTTAGGTTAAGATGGATACCCCATTAGAAAATGCCCCCCTGCATTGGAAATGTCTCCCCCATAAGCTGTATCTACTTATATAGGGATGCAGAGCTTCAAAACTAGCACTAATTTAACTCGTTAACCAATTAATCAACAAACAGTGGCATATGAGGAGACTGGCCTATGTACAAACAAACACACTGAACAGGGAATTACCATAAAATCACAGAGCAGCAAAAGACTGACATTAGGACAGATAAGGACACATGGGAGTGCAGAAAATACATCCTGGATGAAATGCTAGGATAGGGTTCAATGAACAGGCAGAGTTGGGTGAAAGAAAGTAGGGTTAAGATAAAGAGGAACACACACAACAGAGTGCAGGGAGAGATCACACAGGCAGTACTGTATCCGAGTGTACATAGGGAGGAGAGCACACACAGCAGAATATAAGGAGGGAGAGATCAAACAGGCTGTACTGTATCCGAGTGTACATAGGGAGGAGAGAACACACAGCAGAATATAAGGAGGGAGAGATCAAACAGGCTGTACTGTATCCGAGTGTACATAGGGAGGAGAGCACACACAGCAGAATGTAAGGAGGGGGAGATCAAACAGGCTGTACTGTATCCGAGTGTAGAGAGGGAGGAGACCACACACAGCAGAATATAAGGAGGGAGAGATCAAACAGGCTGTACTGTATCCGAGTGTAGAGAGGGAGGAGAGAACACACATCAGAATATAAGGAGGGAGAGATCAAACATGCAGTACTGTATCCGAGTGTAGAGAGGGAGGAGAGCACACACATCAGAATGTAAGGAGGGAGAGATCAAACATGCAGTACTGTATCCGAGTGTAGTGAGGGAGGAGAGAACACACATCAGAATGTAAGGAGGGAGAGATCAAACAGGCTGTACTGTATCCGAGTGTAGAGAGGGAGGAGAGAACACACAGCAGAATGTAAGGAGGGAGAGATCACACATGCAGTACTGTATCCGAGTGTAGAGAGGGAGGAGAGAACACACATCAGAATATAAGGAGGGAGAGATCAAAGATGCACTACTGTATCCGAGTGTAGAGAGGGAGGAGAGAACACACATCAGAATATAGGGAGGGAGAAATCAAACATGCACTACTGTATCCGAGTGTAGAGAGGGAGGAGAGAACACACATCAGAATGTAAGGAGGGAGAGATCAAACAGGCTGTACTGTATCCGAGTGTAGAGAGGGAGGAGAGAACACACAGCAGAATGTAAGGAGGGAGAGATCAAACAGGCTGTACTGTATCCGAGTGTAGAGAGGGAGGAGAGAACAAACAGCAGAATGTAAGGAGGGAGAGATCATACATGCAGTACTGTATCCGAGTGTAGAGAGGGAGGAGAGAACACACGTCAGAATATAAGGAGGGAGAGATCAAACATGCACTACTGTATCCGAGTGTAGAGAGGGAGGAGAGAACACACATCAGAATGTAAGGAGGGAGAGATCAAACAGGCTGTACTGTTTCCGAGTGTAGAGAGGGAGGAGAGAACACACAGCAGAATGTAAGGAGGGAGAGATCACACATGCAGTACTGTATCCGAGTGTAGAGAGGGAGGAGAGAACACACATCAGAATGTAAGGAGGGAGAGATCAAACAGGCTGTACTGTATCCGAGTGTAGAGAGGGAGGAGAGAACACACAGCAGAATGTAAGGAGGGAGAGATCACACATGCAGTACTGTATCCGAGTGTAGAGAGGGAGGAGAGAACACACGTCAGAATATAAGGAGGGAGAGATCAAACATGCACTACTGTATCCGAGTGTAGAGAGGGAGGAGAGAACACACATCAGAATGTAAGGAGGGAGAGATCAAACAGGCTGTACTGTATCCGAGTGTAGAGAGGGAGGAGAGAACACACAGCAGAATGTAAGGAGGGAGAGATCACACATGCAGTACTGTATCCGAGTGTAGAGAGGGAGGAGAGAACACACATCAGAGTATAAGGAGGGAGAGATCAAACAGGCTGTACTGTATCTGAGTGTACATAGGGAGGAGAGAACACACATCAGAATGTAAGGAGGGAGAGATCACACATGCAGTACTGTATCCGAGTGAGTGTAGAGAGGGAGGAGAGAACACACAGCAGAATGTAAGGAGGGAGAGATCACACATGCAGTACTGTATCCGAGTGTACATAGGGAGGAGAGCACACACAGCAGAATATAAGGAGGGAGAGATCAAACAGGCTGTACTGTATCCGAGTGTACATAGGGAGGAGAGCACACACAGCAGAATATAAGGAGGGAGAGATCAAACAGGCTGTACTGTATCTGAGTGTACATAGGGAGGAGAGCACACACAGCAGAATATAAGGAGGGAGAGATCAAACAGGCTGTACTGTATCCGAGTGTACATTGGGTGGAGAGCACACACAGCAGAATGTAAGGAGGGAGAGATCAAACAGGCTGTACTGTATCCGAGTGTACATAGGGAGGAGAGCACACACAGCAGAATATAAGGAGGGAGAGATCACACATGCAGTACTGTATCCGAGTGTAGAGAGGGAGGACAGAACACACATCAGAATATAAGGAGGGAGAGATCAAACAGGCTGTACTGTATCTGAGTGTACATAGGGAGGAGAGAACACACATCAGAATGTAAGGAGGGAGAGATCACACATGCAGTACTGTATCCGAGTGAGTGTAGAACGGGAGGAGAGAACACACAGCAGAATGTAAGGAGGGAGAGATCACACATGCAGTACTGTATCCGAGTGTAGAGAGGGAGGAGAGCACACACAGCAGAATGTAAGGAGGGAGAGATCAAACAGGCTGTACTTTATCCGAGTGTAGAGAACACACATCAGAATATAAGGAGGGAGAGATCAAACATGCAGTACTGTATCCGAGTGTAGAGAGGGAGGAGAGAACACACATCAGAATGTAAGGAGGGAGAGATCAAACAGGCTGTACTGTATCCGAGTGTAGAGAGGGAGGAGAGAACACACAGCAGAATGTAAGGAGGGAGAGATCACACATGCAGTACTGTATCCGAGTGTAGAGAGGGAGGAGAGAACACACATCAGAATATAAGGAGGGAGAGATCAAACAGGCTGTTCTGTATCTGAGTGTACATAGGGAGGAGAGAACACACATCAGACTATAAGGAGGAACCCCGAGAGATCAAACAGGCTGTACTGTATCCGAGTGTAGAGAGGAAGGAGAGCACACACAGCAGAATGTAAGGAGGGAGAGATCACACTTGCAGTACTGTATCCGAGTGTAGAGAGGGAGGAGAGCACACAGAGCAGAATGTAAGGAGGGAGAGATCAAACAGGCTGTACTGTATCCGAGTGTAGAGAGGGAGGTGAGAACACACAGCAGAATATAAGGAGGGAGAGATCACACATGCAGTACCGTATCCGAGTGTAGAGAGGGAGGAAAGAACACAGAGCAGAATGTAAGGAGGGAGAGATCACACATGCAGTACTGTATCCGAGTGTAGAGAGGGAGGTGAGCACACACAGCAGAATGTAAGGAGGGAGAGATCAAACATGCTGTACTGTATCCGAGTGTAGTGAGGGAGGAGAGAACACACATCAGAATGTAAGGAGGGAGAGATCAAACAGGCTGTACTGTATCCGAGTGTAGAGAGGGAGGAGAGAACACACAGCAGAATGTAAGGAGGGAGAGATCACACATGCAGTACTGTATCCGAGTGTAGAGAGGGAGGAGAGAACACACGTCAGAATATAAGGAGGGAGAGATCAAACATGCACTACTGTATCCGAGTGTAGAGAGAGGAGGAGAGAACACACATCAGAATGTAAGGAGGGAGAGATCAAACCCCAGGAGGGGAGACTGTACTGTATCCGAGTGTAGAGAGGGAGGAGAGAACACACAGCAGAATGTAAGGAGGGAGAGATCACACATGCAGTACTGTATCCGAGTGTAGAGAGGGAGGAGAGAACACACAGCAGAATATAAGGAGGGAGAGATCAAACAGGGCTGGTGTACTGGGGGGCACCGCAGTGGGGAGAGCAAACAGCTGTACTGTACTGAGGAGGGAGGAGAGCACACACAGCAGAATGTAAGGAGGGAGAGATCAAACAGGCTGTACTGTATCCGAGTGTACAGAGGGAGGAGAGAACACACAGCAGAATGTAAGGAGGGAGAGATCAAACAGGCTGTACTGTATCCGAGTGTACAGAGGGAGGAGAGCACACACAGCAGAATGTAAGGAGGGAGAGATCACACATGCAGTACTGTATCCGAGTGTAGAGAGGGAGGAGAGAACACACATCAGAATGTAAGGAGGGAGAGATCAAACAGGCTGTACTGTATCTGAGTGTACATAGGGAGGAGAGAACACACAGCAGAATGTAAGGAGGGAGAGATCACACATGCAGTACTGTATCCGAGGAGTGTAGAGAGGGAGGAGAGAACACACAGCAGAATGTAAGGAGGGAGAGATCACACATGCAGTACTGTATCCGAGTGTAGAGAGGGAGGAGAGCACACACAGCAGAATGTAAGGAGGGAGAGATCAAACAGGCTGTACTGTATCCGAGTGTAGAGAACACACACAGAATATAAGGAGGGAGAGATCAAACATGCAGTACTGTATCCGAGTGTAGAGAGGGAGGAGAGAACACACATCAGAATGTAAGGAGGGAGAGATCAAACAGGCTGTACTGTATCCGAGTGTAGAGAGGGAGGAGAGAACACACAGCAGAATGTAAGGAGGGAGAGATCACACATGCAGTACTGTATCCGAGTGTAGAGAGGGAGGAGAGAACACACATCAGAATATAAGGAGGGAGAGATCAAACAGGCTGTACTGTATCTGAGTGTAGAGAGGGAGGAGAGAACACACATCAGACTGTAAGGAGGGAGAGATCAAACAGGCTGTACTGTATCCGAGTGTAGAGAGGGAAGGAGAGCACACACAGCAGAATGTAAGGAGGGAGAGATCACACATGCAGTACTGTATCCGAGTGTAGAGAGGGAGGAGAGCACACACAGCAGAATGTAAGGAGGGAGAGATCAAACAGGCTGTACTGTATCCGAGTGTAGAGAGGGAGGAGAGAACACACAGCAGAATGTAAGGAGGGAGAGATCACACATGCAGTACTGTATCCGAGTGTAGAGAGGGAGGAGAGAACACACAGCAGAATGTAAGGAGGGAGAGATCACACATGCAGTACTGTATCCGAGTGTAGAGAGGGAGGGAGAGCACACACAGCAGAATGTAAGGAGGGAGAGATCACACATGCAGTACTGTATCCGAGTGTAGAGAGGGAGGTGAGCACACACAGCAGAATGTAAGGAGGGAGAGATCAAACAGGCTGTACTGTATCCGAGTGTAGTGAGGGAGGAGAGAACACACATCAGAATGTAAGGAGGGAGAGATCAAACAGGCTGTACTGTATCCGAGTGTAGAGAGGGAGGAGAGAACACACAGCAGAATGTAAGGAGGGAGAGATCACACATGCAGTACTGTATCCGAGTGTAGAGAGGGAGGAGAGAACACACATCAGAATATAAGGAGGGAGAGATCAAAGATGCAGTACTGTATCCGAGTGTACATAGGGAGGAGAGCACACACATCAGAATATAAGGAGGGAGAGATCAAACAGGCTGTACTGTATCCGAGTGTAGAGAGGGAGGAGAGAACACACATCAGAATGTAAGGAAGGAGAGATCAAACAGGCTGTACTGTATCCGAGTGTAGAGAGGGAGGAGAGCACACACAGCAGAATGTAAGGAGGGAGAGATCAAACAGGCTGTACTGTATCCGAGTAGTAGAGAGGGAGGAGAGAACACACATCAGAATGTAAGGAGGGAGAGATCAAACAGGCTGTACTGTATCCGAGTGTAGAGAGGGAGGAGAGAACACACAGCAGAATGTAAGGAGGGAGAGATCACACATGCAGTACTGTATCCGAGTGTAGAGAGGGAGGAGAGAACACACATCAGAATATAAGGAGGGAGAGATCAAACAGGCTGTACTGTACCTGAGTGTACATAGGGAGGAGAGAACACACATCAGACTATAAGGAGGGAGAGATCAAACAGGCTGTACTGTATCCGAGTGTAGAGAGGAAGGAGAGCACACACAGCAGAATGTAAGGAGGGAGAGATCACACTTGCAGTACTGTATCCGAGTGTAGAGAGGGAGGAGAGCACACAGAGCAGAATGTAAGGAGGGAGAGATCAAACAGGCTGTACTGTATCCGAGTGTAGAGAGGGAGGAGAGAACACACAGCAGAATATAAGGAGGGAGAGATCACACATGCAGTACTTTATCCGAGTGTAGAGAGGGAGGAAAGAACACAGAGCAGAATGTAAGGAGGAAGAGATCAAACAGGCTGTACTGTATCCGAGTGTAGAGAGGGAGGAGAGAGAACACACAGCAGAATGTAAGGAGGGAGAGATCACACATGCAGTACTGTATCCGAGTGTAGAGAGGAAGGAGAGCACACACAGCAGAATGTAAGGAGGGAGAGATCACACATGCAGTACTGTATCCAAGTGTAGAGAGGGAGGAGAGCACGCACAGCAGAATGTAAGGAGGGAGAGATCAAACAGGCTGTACTGTATCCGAGTGTAGAGAGGGAGGAGAGAACACACATCAGAATGTAAGGAGGGAGAGATCAAACAGGCTGTACTGTATCCGAGTGTAGAGAGGGAGGAGAGAACACACAGCAGAATGTAAGGAGGGAGAGATCACACATGCAGTACTGTATCCGAGTGTAGAGAGGGAGGAGAGAACACACATCAGAATATAAGGAGGGAGAGATCAAACATGCACTACTGTATCCGAGTGTAGAGAGGGAGGAGAGAACACACATCAGAATGTAAGGAAGGAGAGATCAAACAGGCTGTACTGTATCCGAGTGTAGAGAGGGAGGAGAGAACACACATCAGAATATAAGGAGGGAGAGATCAAACATGCAGTACTGTATCCGAGTGTAGAGAGGGAGGAGAGAACACACATCAGAATATAAGGAGGGAGAGATCAAACATGCACTACTGTATCCGAGTGTAGAGAGAGAGGAGAGAACACACATCAGAATGTAAGGAGGGAGAGATCAAACAGGCTGTACTGTATCTGAGTGTACATAGGGAGGAGAGAACACACATCAGAATGTAAGGAGGTAGAGATCACACATGCAGTACTGTATCCGAGTGTAGAGAGGAAGGAGAGCACACACAGCAGAATGTAAGGAGGGAGAGATCACACATGCAGTACTGTATCCGAGTGTAGAGAGGGAGGAGAGCACACAGAGCAGAATGTAAGGAGGGAGAGATCAAACAGGCTGTACTGTATCTGAGTGTACATAGGGAGGAGAGAACACACATCAGAATGTAAGGAGGTAGAGATCACACATGCAGTACTGTATCCGAGTGTAGAGAGGGAGGAGAGCACACACAGCAGAATGTAAGGAGGGAGAGATCAAACAGGCTGTACTGTATCCGAGTGTACATAGGGAGGAG
This sequence comes from Leptodactylus fallax, assembly GCA_947044405.1. NCBI lineage: Eukaryota > Metazoa > Chordata > Amphibia > Anura > Leptodactylidae > Leptodactylus > Leptodactylus fallax. The sequence goes on from CAMRHE010000689.1 coordinate 463,060, forward strand.
AGCACACACAGCAGAATATAAGGAGGGAGAGATCAAACAGGCTGTACTGTATCCGAGTGTACATAGGGAGGAGAGCACACACAGCAGAATGTAAGGAGGGAGAGATCAAACAGGCTGTACTGTATCCGAGTGTAGAGAGGGAGGAGAGAACACACATCAGAATATAAGGAGGGAGAGATCAAACAGGCTGTACTGTATCCGAGTGTAGAGAGGGAGGAGAGCACACACAGCAGAATGTAAGGAGGGAGAGATCACACAGGCTGTACTGTATCCGAGTGTAGAGAGGGAGGAGAGAACACACAGCAGAATGTAAGGAGGGAGAGATCAAACAGGCTGTACTGTATCCGAGTGTAGAGAGGGAGGAGAGAACACACATCAGAATGTAAGGAGGGAGAGATCACACATGCAGTACTGTATCCGAGTGTAGAGAGGGAGGAGAGAACACACAGCAGAATGTAAGGAGGGAGAGATCACACATGCAGTACTGTATCCGAGTGTAGAGAGGGAGGAGAGAACACACATCAGAATGTAAGGAGGGAGAGATCAAACATGCTGTACTGTATCCGAGTGTAGAGAGGGAGGAGAGAACACACAGCAGAATGTAAGGAGGGAGAGATCAAACAGGCTGTACTGTATCCGAGTGTAGAGAGGGAGGAGAGCACACACAGCAGAATGTAAGGAGGGAGAGATCAAACAGGCTGTACTGTATCCGAGTGTAGAGAGGGAGGAGAGAACACACAGCAGAATGTAAGGAGGGAGAGATCAAACAGGCTGTACTGTATCCGAGTGTAGAGAGGGAGGAGAGAACACACAGCAGAATGTAAGGAGGGAGAGATCACACATGCAGTACTGTATCCGAGTGTAGAGAGGGAGGAGAGAACACACATCAGAATGTAAGGAGGGAGAGATCAAACATGCAGTACTGTATCCGAGTGTAGAGAGGGAGGAGAGAACACACATCAGAATGTAAGGAGGGAGAGATCAAACAGGCTGTACTGTATCCGAGTGTAGAGAGGGAGGAGAGAACACACAGCAGAATGTAAGGAGGGAGAGATCACACATGCAGTACTGTATCCGAGTGTAGAGAGGGAGGAGAGAACACACATCAGAATGTAAGGAGGGAGAGATCAAACAGGCTGTACTGTATCCGAGTGTAGAGAGGGAGGAGAGAACACACAGCAGAATGTAAGGAGGGAGAGATCAAACAGGCTGTACTGTATCCGAGTGTAGAGAGGGAGGAGAGAACACACATCAGAATATAAGGAGGGAGAGATCAAACATGCAGTACTGTATCCGAGTGTAGAGAGGGAGGAGAGAACACACATCAGAATGTAAGGAGGGAGAGATCAAACAGGCTGTACTGTATCCGAGTGTAGAGAGGGAGGAGAGAACACACAGCAGAATGTAAGGAGGGAGAGATCACACATGCAGTACTGTATCCGAGTGTAGAGAGGGAGGAGAGAACACACATCAGAATATAAGGAGGGAGAGATCAAACAGGCTGTACTGTATCTGAGTGTACATAGGGAGGAGAGAACACACATCAGAATGTAAGGAGGGAGAGATCAAACAGGCTGTACTGTATCCGAGTGTAGAGAGGGAGGAGAGAACACACAGCAGAATGTAAGGAGGGAGAGATCACAGTGCAGTACTGTATCCGAGTGTAGAGAGGAGGAGAGCACACACAGCAGAATGTAAGGAGGGAGAGATCAAACAGGCTGTACTGTATCCGAGTGTACAGAGGGAGGAGAGAACACACAGCAGAATGTAAGGAGGGAGAGATAAACAGGCAGTACTGTATCCGAGTGTAGAGAGGGAGGAGAGAACACACAGCAGAATGTAAGGAGGGAGAGATCAAACAGGCTGTACTGTATCCGAGTGTAGAGAGGGAGGAGAGACACACACAGAATATAAGGAGGGAGAGAGACGACCGAGTGTAGAGAGGGAGGAGAGAACACACATCAGAATATAAGGAGGGAGAGATCAAACAGGCTGTACTGTATCCGAGTGTAGAAGGGAGGAGAGAACACACATCAGAATGTAAGGAGGGAGAGATCAAACATGCAGTACTGTATCCGAGTGTAGAGAGGGAGGAGAGAACACACAGCAGAATGTAAGGAGGGAGAGATCAAACATGCAGTACTGTATCCGAGTGTAGAGAGGGAGGAGAGAACACACACAGAATGTAAGGAGGGAGAGATCAAACAGGCTGTACTGTATCCGAGTGTAGAGAGGGAGGAGAGAACACACATCAGAATGTAAGGAGGGAGAGATCAAACAGGCTGTACTGTATCCGAGTGTAGAGAGGGAGGAGAGAACACACAGCAGAATGTAAGGAGGGAGAGATCACACATGCAGTACTGTATCCGAGTGTAGAGAGGGAGGAGAGAACACACATCAGAATATAAGGAGGGAGAGATCAAACAGGCTGTACTGTATCCGAGTGTAGAGAGGGAGGAGAGAACACACATCAGAATGTAAGGAGGGAGAGATCAAACAGGCTGTACTGTATCCGAGTGTAGAGAGGGAGGAGAGAACACACAGCAGAATGTAAGGAGGGAGAGATCACACAGCAACAGTACTGTATCCGAGTGTAGAGAGGGAGGAGAGCACACACAGCAGAATGTAAGGAGGGAGAGATCAAACAGGCGTACTGACCGAGGGAGAGAGGGAGGAGAGAACACACAGCAGAAGTAAAGGAGAGATCACACATGCAGTACTGTATCCGAGTGTAGAGAGGGAGGAGAGAACACACAGCAGAATGTAAGGAGGGAGAGATCAAACAGGCTGTACTGTATCCGAGTGTAGAGAGGGAGGAGAGAACACACATCAGAATGTAAGGAGGGAGAGATCAAACAGGCTGTACTGTATCCGAGTGTAGAGAGAGGAGAGAACACACAGCAGAATGTAAGGAGGGAGAGATCAAACAGCGTACTGTATCCGAGTGTAGAGAGGGAGGAGAGAACACACAGAAAAAAAGAACCAGAATGTAAGGAGGGAGAGATCAAACAGGCTGTACTGTATCCGAGTGTAGAGAGGGAGGAGAGAACACACAGCAGAATGTAAGGAGGGAGAGATCACACATGCAGTACTGTATCCGAGTGTAGAGAGGGAGGAGAGAACACACATCAGAATGTAAGGAGGGAGAGATCAAACAGGCTGTACTGTATCCGAGTGTACAGAGGGAGGAGAGAACACACATCAGAATGTAAGGAGGGAGAGATCAAACAGGCTGTACTGTATCCGAGTGTAGAGAGGGAGGAGAGAACACACAGCAGAATGTAAGGAGGGAGAGATCAAACATGCAGTACTGTATCCGAGTGTAGAGAGGGAGGAGAGCACACACAGCAGAATGTAAGGAGGGAGAGATCAAACAGGCTGTACTGTATCCGAGTGTACAGAGGGAGGAGAGAACACACAGCAGAATGTAAGGAGGGAGAGATCAAACAGGCTGTACTGTATCCGAGTGTAGAGAGGGAGGAGAGAACACACATCAGAATGTAAGGAGGGAGAGATCAAACAGGCTGTACTGTATCCGAGTGTAGAGAGGGAGGAGAGAACACACAGCAGAATGTAAGGAGGGAGAGATCACACATGCAGTACTGTATCCGAGTGTAGAGAGGGAGGAGAGAACACACATCAGAATGTAAGGAGGGAGAGATCAAACAGGCTGTACTGTATCTGAGTGTACAGAGGGAGGAGAGAACACACATCAGAATGTAAGGAGGGAGAGATCAACATGCTGTACTGTATCCGAGTGTAGAGAGGGAGGAGAGAACACACAGCAGAATGTAAGGAGGGAGAGATCACACATGCAGTACTGTATCCGAGTGTAGAGAGGGAGGAGAGCACACACAGCAGAATGTAAGGAGGGAGAGATCAAACAGGCTGTACTGTAACACAATTAAAGACAAAAAAGAGTGTAGAGAGGGAGGAGAGAACACACATCAGAATGTAAGGAGGGAGAGATCACACATGCAGTACTGTATCCGAGTGTAGAGAGGGAGGAGAGCACACACATCAGAATGTAAGGAGGGAGAGATCAAACAGGCTGTACTGTATCCGAGTGTACAGAGGGAGGAGAGCACACACAGCAGAATGTAAGGAGGGAGAGATCAAACAGGCTGTACTGTATCCGAGTGTAGAGAGGGAGGAGAGAACACACAGCAGAATGTAAGGAGGGAGAGATCACACATGCAGTACTGTATCCGAGTGTAGAGAGGGAGGAGAGCACACAGAGCAGAATGTAAGGAGGGAGAGATCAAACAGGCTGTACTGTATCCGAGTGTAGAGAGGGAGGAGAGAACCGAGGAGAGAACACACAGCAGAATGTAAGGGAGGAGAGATACACGCGTATGATCGAGGAGAGGGAGAGGGGGAGGGAGTGGAGTGAGTGTAGAGAGGGAGGTGAGCACACACAGCAGAATGTAAGGAGGGAGAGATCAAACAGGCTGTACTGTATCCGAGTGTAGTGAGGGAGGAGAGAACACACATCAGAATGTAAGGAGGGAGAGATCAAACAGGCTGTACTGTATCCGAGTGTAGAGAGGGAGGAGAGAACACACAGCAGAATGTAAGGAGGGAGAGATCACACATGCAGTACTGTATCCGAGTGTAGAGAGGGAGGAGAGAACACACATCAGAATATAAGGAGGGAGAGATCAAACATGCAGTACTGTATCCGAGTGTAGAGAGGGAGGAGAGCACACACATCAGAATATAAGGAGGGAGAGATCAAACAGGCTGTACTGTATCCGAGTGTAGAGAGGGAGGAGAGAACACACATCAGAATGTAAGGAAGGAGAGATCAAACAGGCTGTACTGTATCCGAGTGTACATAGGGAGGAGAGCACACACAGCAGAATGTAAGGAGGGAGAGATCAAACAGGCTGTACTGTATCCGAGTGTAGAGAGGGAGGAGAGAACACACATCAGAATGTAAGGAGGGAGAGATCAAACAGGCTGTACTGTATCCGAGTGTAGAGAGGGAGGAGAGAACACACAGCAGAATGTAAGGAGGGAGAGATCACACATGCAGTACTGTATCCGAGTGTAGAGAGGGAGGAGAGAACACACATCAGAATATAAGGAGGGAGAGATCAAACAGGCTGTACTGTACCTGAGTGTACATAGGGAGGAGAGAACACACATCAGACTATAAGGAGGGAGAGATCAAACAGGCTGTACTGTATCCGAGTGTAGAGAGGAAGGAGAGCACACACAGCAGAATGTAAGGAGGGAGAGATCACACTTGCAGTACTGTATCCGAGTGTAGAGAGGGAGGAGAGCACACAGAGCAGAATGTAAGGAGGGAGAGATCAAACAGGCTGTACTGTATCCGAGTGTAGAGAGGGAGGAGAGAACACACAGCAGAATATAAGGAGGGAGAGATCACACATGCAGTACTTTATCCGAGTGTAGAGAGGGAGGAAAGAACACAGAGCAGAATGTAAGGAGGAAGAGATCAAACAGGCTGTACTGTATCCGAGTGTAGAGAGGGAGGAGAGAAAACACAGCAGAATGTAAGGAGGGAGAGATCACACATGCAGTACTGTATCCGAGTGTAGAGAGGAAGGAGAGCACACACAGCAGAATGTAAGGAGGGAGAGATCACACATGCAGTACTGTATCCAAGTGTAGAGAGGGAGGAGAGCACGCACAGCAGAATGTAAGGAGGGAGAGATCAAACAGGCTGTACTGTATCCGAGTGTAGAGAGGGAGGAGAGAACACACATCAGAATGTAAGGAGGGAGAGATCAAACAGGCTGTACTGTATCCGAGTGTAGAGAGGGAGGAGAGAACACACAGCAGAATGTAAGGAGGGAGAGATCACACATGCAGTACTGTATCCGAGTGTAGAGAGGGAGGAGAGAACACACATCAGAATATAAGGAGGGAGAGATCAAACATGCACTACTGTATCCGAGTGTAGAGAGGGAGGAGAGAACACACATCAGAATGTAAGGAAGGAGAGATCAAACAGGCTGTACTGTATCCGAGTGTAGAGAGGGAGGAGAGAACACACATCAGAATATAAGGAGGGAGAGATCAAACATGCAGTACTGTATCCGAGTGTAGAGAGGGAGGAGAGAACACACATCAGAATATAAGGAGGGAGAGATCAAACATGCACTACTGTATCCGAGTGTAGAGAGAGAGGAGAGAACACACATCAGAATGTAAGGAGGGAGAGATCAAACAGGCTGTACTGTATCTGAGTGTACATAGGGAGGAGAGAACACACATCAGAATGTAAGGAGGTAGAGATCACACATGCAGTACTGTATCCGAGTGTAGAGAGGAAGGAGAGCACACACAGCAGAATGTAAGGAGGGAGAGATCACACATGCAGTACTGTATCCGAGTGTAGAGAGGGAGGAGAGCACACAGAGCAGAATGTAAGGAGGGAGAGATCAAACAGGCTGTACTGTATCTGAGTGTACATAGGGAGGAGAGAACACACATCAGAATGTAAGGAGGTAGAGATCACACATGCAGTACTGTATCCGAGTGTAGAGAGGGAGGAGAGCACACACAGCAGAATGTAAGGAGGGAGAGATCAAACAGGCTGTACTGTATCCGAGTGTACAAGGGAGGAGAGCCACCAGCAGATAAGGAGGGAGAGATCAAACAGGCTGTACTGTATCCGAGTGTAGAGAGGGAGGAGAGCACACACAGCAGAATGTAAGGAGGGAGAGATCAAACAGGCTGTACTGTATCCGAGTGTAGAGAGGGAGGAGAGAACACACATCAGAATATAAGGAGGGAGAGATCAAACAGGCTGTACTGTATCCGAGTGTAGAGAGGGAGGAGAGCACACACAGCAGAATGTAAGGAGGGAGAGATCACACAGGCTGTACTGTATCCGAGTGTAGAGAGGGAGGAGAGAACACACAGCAGAATGTAAGGAGGGAGAGATCAAACAGGCTGTACTGTATCTGAGTGTACATAGGGAGGAGAGAACACACATCAGAATGTAAGGAGGGAGAGATCACACATGCAGTACTGTATCCGAGTGTAGAGAGAGAGGAGAGAACACACAGCAGAATGTAAGGAGGGAGAGATCACACATGCAGTACTGTATCCAGTGAGTGTAGAGAGGGAGGAGAGAACACACAGCAGAATGTAAGGAGGGAGAGATCACACATGCAGTACTGTATCCAAGCTGTAGAGAGGGAGGAGAGCACACACAGCAGAATGTAAGGAGGGAGAGATCAAACAGGCTGTACTGTATCCGAGTGTAGAGAGGGAGGAGAGAACACACAACAGAATGTAAGGAGGGAGAGATCACACAGGCTGTACTGTATCCGAGTGTAGAGAGGGAGGAGAGAACACACAGCAGAATGTAAGGAGGGAGAGATCAAACAGGCTGTACTGTATCCGAGTGTACAGAGGGAGGAGAGAACACACATCAGAATGTAAGGAGGGAGAGATCACACATGCAGTACTGTATCCGAGTGTAGAGAGGGAGGAGAGAACACACAGCAGAATGTAAGGAGGGAGAGATCACACATGCAGTACTGTATCCGAGTGTAGAGAGGGAGGAGAGAACACACATCAGAATGTAAGGAGGGAGAGATCAAACAGGCTGTACTGTATCTGAGTGTACATAGGGAGGAGAGAACACACATCAGAATGTAAGGAGGGAGAGATCAAACATGCTGTACTGTATCCGAGTGTAGAGAGGGAGGAGAGAACACACAGCAGAATGTAAGGAGGGAGAGATCACACATGCAGTACTGTATCCGAGTGTAGAGAGGGAGGAGAGCACACACAGCAGAATGTAAGGAGGGAGAGATCAAACAGGCTGTACTGTATCCGAGTGTAGAGAGGGAGGAGAGAACACACAGCAGAATATAAGGAGGGAGAGATCAAACATGCAGTACTGTATCCGAGTGTAGAGAGGGAGGAGAGAACACACATCAGAATGTAAGGAGGGAGAGATCAAACAGGCTGTACTGTATCCGAGTGTAGAGAGGGAGGAGAGAACACACAGCAGAATGTAAGGAGGGAGAGATCACACATGCAGTACTGTATCCGAGTGTAGAGAGGGAGGAGAGAACACACATCAGAATATAAGGAGGGAGAGATCAAACAGGCTGTACTGTATCCGAGTGTAGAGAGGGAGGAGAGAACACACATCAGAATGTAAGGAGGGAGAGATCAAACAGGCTGTACTGTATCCGAGTGTAGAGAGGGAGGAGAGAACACACAGCAGAATGTAAGGAGGGAGAGATCACACATGCAGTACTGTATCCGAGTGTAGAGAGGGAGGAGAGAACACAGAGCAGAATGTAAGGAGGGAGAGATCAAACATGCTGTACTGTATCCGAGTGTAGAGAGGGAGGAGAGAACACACATCAGAATGTAAGGAGGGAGAGATCAAACAGGCTGTACTGTATCCGAGTGTAGAGAGGGAGGAGAGAACACACAGCAGAATGTAAGGAGGGAGAGATCACACATGCAGTACTGTATCCGAGTGTAGAGAGGGAGGAGAGAACACACATCAGAATATAAGGAGGGAGAGATCAAACATGCACTACTGTATCCGAGTGTAGAGAGGGAGGAGAGAACACACATCAGAATGTAAGGAAGGAGAGATCAAACAGGCTGTACTGTATCCGAGTGTAGAGAGGGAGGAGAGAACACACATCAGAATATAAGGAGGGAGAGATCAAACATGCAGTACTGTATCCGAGTGTAGAGAGGGAGGAGAGAACACACATCAGAATATAAGGAGGGAGAGATCAAACAGGCTGTACTGTATCCGAGTGTAGAGAGGGAGGAGAGAACACACAGCAGAATGTAAGGAGGGAGAGATCAAACAGGCTGTACTGTATCTGAGTGTACATAGGGAGGAGAGAACACACATCAGACTATAAGGAGGGAGAGATCAAACAGGCTGTACTGTATCTGAGTGTAGAGAGGGAGGAGAGAACACACAGCAGAATGTAAGGAGGAAGAGATCAAACAGGCTGTACTGTATCCGAGTGTAGAGAGGGAGGAGAGAACACACAGCAGAATGTAAGGAGGGAGAGATCACACATGTAGTACTGTATCCGAGTGTAGAGAGGGAGGAGAGCACACACAGCAGAATGTAAGGAGGGAGAGATCACACATGCAGTACTGTATCCGAGTGTAGAGAGGGAGGAGAGCACACACAGCAGAATGTAAGGAGGGAGAGATCAAACAGGCTGTACTGTATCCGAGTGTAGAGAGGGAGGAGAGAACACACAGCAGAATATAAGGAGGGAGAGATCACACATGCAGTACTGTATCCGAGTGTAGAGAGGGAGGAGAGAACACACATCAGAATATAAGGAGGGAGAGATCAAACAGGCTGTACTGTATCCGAGTGTAGAGAGGGAGGAGAGAACACACAGCAGAATATAAGAAGGGAGAGATCACACATGCAGTACTGTATCCGAGTGTAGAGAGGGAGGAGAGAACACACATCAGAATATAAGGAGGGAGAGATCACACATGCAGTACTGTATCCGAGTGAGTGTAGAGAGGGAGGAGAGAACACACAGCAGAATGTAAGGAGGGAGAGATCACACATGCAGTACTGTATCCGAGTGTAGAGAGGGAGGAGAGACACACATCAGAATATAAGGAGGAGAGATCAACATGCGTACTGTATCCAGGCCTCCTGCAGTGTAGAGAGGGAGGAGAGAACACACATCAGAATGTAAGGAGAGGAGAGATCAAACAGGCTGTACTGTATCCGAGTGTACAGAGGGAGGAGAGCACACACAGCAGAATGTAAGGAGGGAGAGATCAAACAGGCTGTACTGTATCCGAGTGTAGAGAGGGAGGAGAGAACACACAGCAGAATGTAAGGAGGGAGAGATCAAACAGGCTGTACTGTATCCGAGTGTAGAGAGGGAGGAGAGAACACACAGCAGAATGTAAGGAGGGAGAGATCACACATGCAGTACTGTATCCGAGTGTAGAGAGGGAGGAGAGAACACACATCAGAATGTAAGGAGGGAGAGATCAAACAGGCTGTACTGTATCCGAGTGTAGAGAGGGAGGAGAGAACACACATCAGAATGTAAGGAGGGAGAGATCAAACAGGCTGTACTGTATCCGAGTGTAGAGAGGGAGGAGAGCACACACAGCAGAATGTAAGGAGGGAGAGATCACACTTGCAGTACTGTATCCGAGTGTAGAGAGGGAGGAGAGCACACAGAGCAGAATGTAAGGAGGGAGAGATCAAACAGGCTGTACTGTATCCGAGTGTAGAGAGGGAGGAGAGAACACACAGCAGAATGTAAGGAGGGAGAGATCACACATGCAGTACTGTATCCGAGTGTAGAGAGGGAGGAGAGAACACACAGCAGAATGTAAGGAGGGAGAGATCAAACAGGCTGTACTGTATCCGAGTGTAGAGAGGGAGGAGAGAACACACAGCAGAATGTAAGGAGGGAGAGATCACACATGCAGTACTGTATCCGGTTGCCCCGTTGGGGGCCACTCTGTTCCGAGTGTAGAGAGGGAGGAGAGAACACACATCAGAATATAAGGAGGGAGAGATCAAACATGCACTACTGTATCCGAGTGTAGAGAGGGAGGAGAGAACACACATCAGAATGTAAGGAAGGAGAGATCAAACAGGCTGTACTGTATCCGAGTGTAGAGAGGGAGGAGAGAACACACATCAGAATATAAGGAGGGAGAGATCAAACATGCAGTACTGTATCCGAGTGTAGAGAGGGAGGAGAGAACACACATCAGAATATAAGGAGGGAGAGATCAAACATGCACTACTGTATCCGAGTGTAGAGAGAGAGGAGAGAACACACATCAGAATGTAAGGAGGGAGAGATCAAACAGGCTGTACTGTATCTGAGTGTACATAGGGAGGAGAGAACACACATCAGAATGTAAGGAGGTAGAGATCACACATGCAGTACTGTATCCGAGTGTAGAGAGGAAGGAGAGCACACACAGCAGAATGTAAGGAGGGAGAGATCACACATGCAGTACTGTATCCGAGTGTAGAGAGGGAGGAGAGCACACAGAGCAGAATGTAAGGAGGGAGAGATCAAACAGGCTGTACTGTATCTGAGTGTACATAGGGAGGAGAGAACACACATCAGAATGTAAGGAGGTAGAGATCACACATGCAGTACTGTATCCGAGTGTAGAGAGGGAGGAGAGCACACACAGCAGAATGTAAGGAGGGAGAGATCAAACAGGCTGTACTGTATCCGAGTGTACATAGGGAGGAGAGCACACACAGCAGAATGTAAGGAGGGAGAGATCAAACGGGCTGTACTGTATCCGAGTGTAGAGAGGGAGGAGAGAACACACAGCAGAATGTAAGGAGGGAGAGATCACACATGCAGTACTGTATCCGAGTGTAGAGAGGGAGGAGAGCACACAGAGCAGAATGTAAGGAGGGAGAGATCAAACAGGCTGTACTGTATCTGAGTGTACATAGGGAGGAGAGAACACACATCAGAATGTAAGGAGGTAGAGATCACACATGCAGTACTGTATCCGAGTGTAGAGAGGGAGGTGAGCACACACAGCAGAATGTAAGGAGGGAGAGATCAAACAGGCTGTACTGTATCCGAGTGTAGTGAGGGAGGAGAGAACACACATCAGAATGTAAGGAGGGAGAGATCAAACAGGCTGTACTGTATCCGAGTGTAGAGAGGGAGGAGAGAACACACAGCAGAATGTAAGGAGGGAGAGATCACACATGCAGTACTGTATCCGAGTGTAGAGAGGGAGGAGAGAACACACATCAGAATATAAGGAGGGAGAGATCAAAGATGCAGTACTGTATCCGAGTGTACATAGGGAGGAGAGCACACACATCAGAATATAAGGAGGGAGAGATCAAACAGGCTGTACTGTATCCGAGTGTAGAGAGGGAGGAGAGAACACACATCAGAATGTAAGGAAGGAGAGATCAAACAGGCTGTACTGTATCCGAGTGTACATAGGGAGGAGAGCACACACAGCAGAATGTAAGGAGGGAGAGATCAAACAGGCTGTACTGTATCCAAGTGTAGAGAGGGAGGAGAGAACACACATCAGAATGTAAGGAGGGAGAGATCAAACAGGCTGTACTGTATCCGAGTGTAGAGAGGGAGGAGAGAACACACAGCAGAATGTAAGGAGGGAGAGATCACACATGCAGTACTGTATCCGAGTGTAGAGAGGGAGGAGAGAACACACATCAGAATATAAGGAGGGAGAGATCAAACAGGCTGTACTGTACCTGAGTGTACATAGGGAGGAGAGAACACACATCAGACTATAAGGAGGGAGAGATCAAACAGGCTGTACTGTATCCGAGTGTAGAGAGGAAGGAGAGCACACACAGCAGAATGTAAGGAGGGAGAGATCACACTTGCAGTACTGTATCCGAGTGTAGAGAGGGAGGAGAGCACACAGAGCAGAATGTAAGGAGGGAGAGATCAAACAGGCTGTACTGTATCCGAGTGTAGAGAGGGAGGAGAGAACACACAGCAGAATATAAGGAGGGAGAGATCACACATGCAGTACTGTATCCGAGTGTAGAGAGGGAGGAGAGAACACAGAGCAGAATGTAAGGAGGGAGAGATCAAACAGGCTGTACTGTATCCGAGTGTAGAGAGGGAGGAGAGAACACACAGCAGAATGTAAGGAGGGAGAGATCACACATGCAGTACTGTATCCGAGTGTAGAGAGGAAGGAGAGCACACACAGCAGAATGTAAGGAGGGAGAGATCACACATGCAGTACTGTATCCGAGTGTAGAGAGGGAGGAGAGCACACACAGCAGAATGTAAGGAGGGAGAGATCAAACAGGCTGTACTGTATCCGAGTGTAGAGAGGGAGGAGAGAACACACATCAGAATGTAAGGAGGGAGAGATCAAACAGGCTGTACTGTATCCGAGTGTAGAGAGGGAGGAGAGAACACACAGCAGAATGTAAGGAGGGAGATCACACACAGCAGTACTGTATCCGAGTGTAGAGAGGGAGGAGAGAACACACATCAGAATATAAGGAGGGAGAGATCAAACATGCACTACTGTATCCGAGTGTAGAGAGGGAGGAGAGAACACACATCAGAATGTAAGGAAGGAGAGATCAAACAGGCTGTACTGTATCCGAGTGTAGAGAGGGAGGAGAGAACACACATCAGAAATAAGGAGGGAGAGATCAAAACAACCAAGAAGAAAAGAAAAGGAGGAGAGACACACATTCCGAGGTAGAGAGAAAAACAACAGAAGGGAGGAGAGATCAAACAGGCTGTACTGTATCCGAGTGTAGAGAGGGAGGAGAGAACACACATCAGAATGTAAGGAGGGAGAGATCAAACAGGCTGTACTGTATCCGAGTGTACAGAGGGAGGAGAGAACACACAGCAGAATGTAAGGAGGGAGAGATCAAACAGGCTGTACTGTATCGAGGAGAGAGGGAGAGAGACACATCAGTGTAGGAGGAGAGCACAGGCGTACTGTATCCGAGTGTAGAGAGGGAGGAGAGAACACACAGCAGAATGTAAGGAGGGAGAGATCACACATGCAGTACTGTATCCGAGTGTAGAGAGGGAGGAGAGAACACACAGCAGAATGTAAGGAGGGAGAGATCAAACAGGCTGTACTGTATCCGAGTGTAGAGAGGGAGGAGAGAACACACAGCAGAATGTAAGGAGGGAGAGATCACACATGCAGTACTGTATCCGAGTGTAGAGAGGGAGGAGAGAACACACAGCAGAATGTAAGGAGGGAGAGATCAAACAGGCTGTACTGTATCCGAGTGTAGAGAGGGAGGAGAGAACACACAGCAGAATGTAAGGAGGGAGAGATCAAACAGGCTGTACTGTATCCGAGTGTAGAGAGGGAGGAGAGACACACACAGAATGTAAGGAGGGAGAGATCAAACAGGCTGTACTGTATCCGAGTGTAGAGAGGGAGGAGAGAACACACACAGAATGTAAGGAGGGAGAGATCAAACAGGCTGTACTGTATCCAGTGTAGAGAGGGAGGAGAGAACACACACAGAGAAGGAGGAGAGAGTACTGACGAGTGTAGAAGGAGGAGAGAACACACATCAGAATGTAAGGAGGGAGAGATCACACATGCAGTACTGTATCCGAGTGTAGAGAGGGAGGAGAGAACACACAGCAGAATGTAAGGAGGGAGAGATCACACATGCAGTACTGTATCCGAGTGTAGAGAGGGAGGAGAGAACACACATCAGAATGTAAGGAGGGAGAGATCAAACAGGCTGTACTGTATCCGAGTGTACAGAGGAGGAGAGACACACACAGAATGTAAGGAGGGAGAGACCCGGCAGTGTAGAGAGGGAGGAGAGAACACACAGCAGAATGTAAGGAGGGAGAGATCACACATGCAGTACTGTATCCGAGTGTAGAGAGGGAGGAGAGCACACACAGCAGAATGTAAGGAGGGAGAGATCAAACAGGCTGTACTGTATCCGAGTGTAGAGCCAGAGGGAGGAGAGCACACACACAGAATGTAAGGAGGGAGAGATCAAACAGGCTGTACTGTATCCGAGTGTAGAGGGGACCGAAGGAGAAGATCAGCCGCGAGGGAGGAGAGAACACACAGCAGAATGTAAGGAGGGAGAGATCACACAGGCTGTACTGTATCCGAGTGTAGAGAGGGAGGGAGAGAACACACAGCAGAATGTAAGGAGGGAGAGATCACACATGCAGTACTGTATCCGAGTGTAGAGAGGGAGGAGAGCACACACAGCAGAATGTAAGGAGGGAGAGATCAAACAGGCTGTACTGTATCCGAGTGTAGAGAGGGAGGAGAGAACACACAGCAGAATGTAAGGAGGGAGAGATCACACATGCAGTACTGTATCCGAGTGTAGAGAGGGGGGAGGAGGAGAGATCAAACAGGCTGTACTGTATCCGAGTGTAGAGAGGGAGGAGAGAACACACAGCAGAATGTAAGGAGGGAGAGATCACACATGCAGTACTGTATCCGAGTGTAGAGAGGGAGGAGAGAACACACATCAGAATGTAAGGAGGGAGAGATCAAACATGCTACTGTATCCGAGTGTAGAGAGGGAGGAGAGAACACACATCAGAATGTAAGGAGGAGAGATCAAACAGGCTGTACTGTATCCGAGTGTAGAGAGGGAGGAGAGAACACACATCAGAATATAAGGAGGGAGAGATCAAACATGCAGTACTGTATCCGAGTGTAGAGAGGGAGGAGAGAACACACATCAGAATGTAAGGAGGGAGAGATCAAACAGGCTGTACTGTATCCGAGTGTAGAGAGGGAGGAGAGAACACACAGCAGAATGTAAGGAGGGAGAGATCAAACAGGCTGTACTGTATCTGAGTGTACAGAGGGAGGAGAGAACACACATCAGACTGTAAGGAGGGAGAGATCAAACAGGCTGTACTGTATCTGAGTGTAGAGAGGGAGGAGAGAACACACAGCAGAATGTAAGGAGGGAGAGATCAAACAGGCTGTACTGTATCCGAGTGTAGAGAGGGAGGAGAGAACACACAGCAGAATGTAAGGAGGGAGAGATCAAACATGCAGTACTGTATCCGAGTGTAGAGAGGGAGGAGAGCACACACAGCAGAATGTAAGGAGGGAGAGATCAAACATGCAGTACTGTATCCGAGTGTAGAGAGGGAGGAGAGCACACACAGCAGAATGTAAGGAGGGAGAGATCAAACAGGCTGTACTGTATCCGAGTGTAGAGAGGGAGGAGAGAACACACAGCAGAATATAAGGAGGGAGAGATCACACATGCAGTACTGTATCCGAGTGTAGAGAGGGAGGAGAGAACACACATCAGAATGTAAGGAGGGAGAGATCAAACAGGCTGTACTGTATCCGAGTGTAGGAGGGAGGACACCGCAGAAAAAGAGGAGAGCACACGCGACGTCCGGGAGGAGGAGAGCCACACAGAATGTAAGGAGGGAGAGATCAAACATGCAGTACTGTATCCGAGTGTAGAGAGGGAGGAGAGAACACACAGCAGAATGTAAGGAGGGAGAGATCAAACATGCAGTACTGTATCCGAGTGTAGAGAGGGAGGAGAGAACACACATCAGAATATAAGGAGGGAGAGATCAAACATGCAGTACTGTATCCGAGTGTAGAGAGGGAGGAGAGAACACACAGCAGAATGTAAGGAGGGAGAGATCAAACAGGCTGTACTGTATCCGAGTGTAGAGAGGGAGGAGAGAACACACAGCAGAATGTAAGGAGGGAGAGATCACACATGCAGTACTGTATCCGAGTGTAGAGAGGGAGGAGAGAACACACATCAGAATATAAGGAGGGAGAGATCAAACATGCACTACTGTATCCGAGTGTAGAGAGGGAGGAGAGAACACACATCAGAATGTAAGGAGGGAGAGATCAAACAGGCTGTACTGTATCCGAGTGTAGAGAGGGAGGAGAGAACACACATCAGAATGTAAGGAGGGAGAGATCAAACATGCAGTACTGTATCCGAGTGTAGAGAGGAGGAGAGAACCCAGAATATAAGGAGGAGAGATCGGGACTGTATCCGAGTGTAGAGAGGGAGGAGAGAACACACAGCAGAATGTAAGGAGGGAGAGATCAAACAGGCTGTACTGTATCTGAGTGTACATAGGGAGGAGAGAACACACATCAGACTATAAGGAGGGAGAGATCAAACAGGCTGTACTGTATCTGAGTGTAGAGAGGGAGGAGAGAACACACAGCAGAATGTAAGGAGGAAGAGATCAAACAGGCTGTACTGTATCCGAGAGGAGGAGAACACACAGCAGAATGTAAGGAGGGAGAGATCACACATGTAGTACTGTATCCGAGTGTAGAGAGGAAGGAGAGCACACACAGCAGAATGTAAGGAGGGAGAGATCACACATGCAGTACTGTATCCGAGTGTAGAGAGGGAGGAGAGCACACACAGCAGAATGTAAGGAGGGAGAGATCAAACAGGCTGTACTGTATCCGAGTGTAGAGAGGGAGGAGAGAACACACAGCAGAATATAAGGAGGGAGAGATCACACATGCAGTACTGTATCCGAGTGTAGAGAGGGAGGAGAGAACACACATCAGAATATAAGGAGGGAGAGATCAAACAGGCTGTACTGTATCCGAGTGTAGAGAGGGAGGAGAGAACACACAGCAGAATATAAGGAGGGAGAGATCACACATGCAGTACTGTATCCGAGTGTAGAGAGGGAGGAGAGAACACACATCAGAATATAAGGAGGGAGAGATCACACATGCAGTACTGTATCCGAGTGAGTGTAGAGAGGGAGGAGAGAACACACAGCAGAATGTAAGGAGGGAGAGATCACACATGCAGTACTGTATCCGAGTGTAGAGAGGGAGGAGAGAACACACATCAGAATATAAGGAGGGAGAGATCAAACATGCAGTACTGTATCCGAGTGTAGAGAGGGAGGAGAGAACACACATCAGAATGTAAGGAGGGAGAGATCAAACAGGCTGTACTGTATCCGAGTGTAGAGAGGGAGGAGAGAACACACATCAGAATGTAAGGAGGGAGAGATCACACATGCAGTACTGTATCCGAGTGTAGAGAGGGAGGAGAGAACACACATCAGAATATAAGGAGGGAGAGATCAAACAGGCTGTACTGTATCCGAGTGTAGAGAGGGAGGAGAGAACACACAGCAGAATGTAAGGAGGGAGAGATCAAACAGGCTGTACTGTATCCGAGTGTAGAGAGGGAGGAGAGAACACACAGCAGAATGTAAGGAGGGAGAGATCACACATGCAGTACTGTATCCGAGTGTAGAGAGGGAGGAGAGAACACACATCAGAATGTAAGGAGGGAGAGATCAAACAGGCTGTACTGTATCTGAGTGTACAGAGGGAGGAGAGAACACACAGCAGAATGTAAGGAGGGAGAGATCACACATGCAGTACTGTATCCGAGTGTAGAGAGGGAGGAGAGCACACACAGCAGAATGTAAGGAGGGAGAGATCAAACAGGCTGTACTGTATCCGAGTGTAGTGAGGGAGGAGAGAACACACATCAGAATGTAAGGAGGGAGAGATCAAACAGGCTGTACTGTATCCGAGTGTAGAGAGGGAGGAGAGAACACACAGCAGAATGTAAGGAGGGAGAGATCACACATGCAGTACTGTATCCGAGTGTAGAGAGGGAGGAGAGAACACACATCAGAATATAAGGAGGGAGAGATCAAAGATGCAGTACTGTATCCGAGTGTACAGAGGGAGGAGAGCACACACATCAGAATATAAGGAGGGAGAGATCAAACAGGCTGTACTGTATCCGAGTGTAGAGAGGGAGGAGAGAACACACATCAGAATGTAAGGAGGGAGAGATCAAACAGGCTGTACTGTATCCGAGTGTACAAGGGAGGAGAGCACACGCGTGTAAGGAGGGAGAGATCAAACAGGCTGTACTGTATCCGAGTGTAGAGAGGGAGGAGAGAACACACATCAGAATGTAAGGAGGGAGAGATCAAACAGGCTGTACTGTATCCGAGTGTAGAGAGGGAGGAGAGAACACACAGCAGAATGTAAGGAGGGAGAGATCACACATGCAGTACTGTATCCGAGTGTAGAGAGGGAGGAGAGAACACACATCAGAATATAAGGAGGGAGAGATCAAACAGGCTGTACTGTACCTGAGTGTACATAGGGAGGAGAGAACACACATCAGACTATAAGGAGGGAGAGATCAAACAGGCTGTACTGTATCCGAGTGTAGAGAGGGAGGAGAGCACACACAGCAGAATGTAAGGAGGGAGAGATCACACTTGCAGTACTGTATCCGAGTGTAGAGAGGGAGGAGAGCACACAGAGCAGAATGTAAGGAGGGAGAGATCAAACAGGCTGTACTGTATCCGAGTGTAGAGAGGGAGGAGAGAACACACAGCAGAATATAAGGAGGGAGAGATCACACATGCAGTACTTTATCCGAGTGTAGAGAGGGAGGAAAGAACACAGAGCAGAATGTAAGGAGGAAGAGATCAAACAGGCTGTACTGTATCCGAGTGTAGAGAGGGAGGAGAGAACACACAGCAGAATGTAAGGAGGGAGAGATCACACATGCTGTACTGTATCCGAGTGTAGAGAGGAAGGAGAGCACACACAGCAGAATGTAAGGAGGGAGAGATCACACATGCAGTACTGTATCCAAGTGTAGAGAGGGAGGAGAGCACGCACAGCAGAATGTAAGGAGGGAGAGATCAAACAGGCTGTACTGTATCCGAGTGTAGAGAGGGAGGAGAGAACACACATCAGAATGTAAGGAGGGAGAGATCAAACAGGCTGTACTGTATCCGAGTGTAGAGAGGGAGGAGAGAACACACAGCAGAATGTAAGGAGGGAGAGATCACACATGCAGTACTGTATCCGAGTGTAGAGAGGGAGGAGAGAACACACATCAGAATATAAGGAGGGAGAGATCAAACATGCACTACTGTATCCGAGTGTAGAGAGGGAGGAGAGAACACACATCAGAATGTAAGGAAGGAGAGATCAAACAGGCTGTACTGTATCCGAGTGTAGAGAGGGAGGAGAGAACACACATCAGAATATAAGGAGGGAGAGATCAAATATGCAGTACTGTATCCGAGTGTAGAGAGGGAGGAGAGAACACACATCAGAATATAAGGAGGGAGAGATCAAACATGCACTACTGTATCCGAGTGTAGAGAGAGAGGAGAGAACACACATCAGAATGTAAGGAGGGAGAGATCAAACAGGCTGTACTGTATCTGAGTGTACATAGGGAGGAGAGAACACACATCAGAATGTAAGGAGGTAGAGATCACACATGCAGTACTGTATCCGAGTGTAGAGAGGAAGGAGAGCACACACAGCAGAATGTAAGGAGGGAGAGATCACACATGCAGTACTGTATCCGAGTGTAGAGAGGGAGGAGAGCACACAGAGCAGAATGTAAGGAGGGAGAGATCAAACAGGCTGTACTGTATCTGAGTGTACATAGGGAGGAGAGAACACACATCAGAATGTAAGGAGGTAGAGATCACACATGCAGTACTGTATCCGAGTGTAGAGAGGGAGGAGAGCACACACAGCAGAATGTAAGGAGGGAGAGATCAAACAGGCTGTACTGTATCCGAGTGTACATAGGGAGGAGAGCACACACAGCAGAATATAAGGAGGGAGAGATCAAACAGGCTGTACTGTATCCGAGTGTACAGAGGGAGGAGAGCACACACAGCAGAATGTAAGGAGGGAGAGATCAAACAGGCTGTACTGTATCCGAGTGTAGAGAGGGAGGAGAGAACACACATCAGAATATAAGGAGGGAGAGATCAAACAGGCTGTACTGTATCCGAGTGTAGAGAGGGAGGAGAGCACACACAACAGAATGTAAGGAGGGAGAGATCACACAGGCTGTACTGTATCCGAGTGTAGAGAGGGAGGAGAGAACACACAGCAGAATGTAAGGAGGGAGAGATGAAACGACACAGGGAGGAGAGAACACACATCAGAATTAAGAGGGAGAGATCTCACAGCAGTACTGTATCCGAGTGTACATAGAGAGGAGAGAACACACATCAGAATGTAAGGAGGGAGAGATCACACATGCAGTACTGTATCCAGTGAGTGTAGAACGGGAGGAGAGAACACACAGCAGAATGTAAGGAGGGAGAGATCACACATGCAGTACTGTATCCAAGTGTAGAGAGGGAGGAGAGCACACACAGCAGAATGTAAGGAGGGAGAGATCAAACAGGCTGTACTGTATCCGAGTGTAGAGAGGGAGGAGAGCACACACAACAGAATGTAAGGAGGGAGAGATCACACAGGCTGTACTGTATCCGAGTGTAGGGAGGGAGGAGAGAACACACAGCAGAATGTAAGGAGGGAGAGATGAAACAGGCTGTACTGTATCTGAGTGTACATAGGGAGGAGAGAACACACAACAGAATGTAAGGAGGGAGAGATCTCACATGCAGTACTGTATCCGAGTGTAGAGAGGGAGGAGAGAACACACAGCAGAATGTAAGGAGGGAGAGATCACACATGCAGTACTGTATCCGAGTGTAGAGAGGGAGGAGAGAACACACATCAGAATGTAAGGAGGGAGAGATCAAACAGGCTGTACTGTATCTGAGTCTACATAGAGAGGAGAGAACACACATCAGAATGTAAGGAGGGAGAGATCACACATGCAGTACTGTATCCAGTGAGTGTAGAACGGGAGGAGAGAACACACAGCAGAATGTAAGGAGGGAGAGATCACACATGCAGTACTGTATCCGAGTGTAGAGAGGGAGGAGAGCACACACAGCAGAATGTAAGGAGGGAGAGATCAAACAGGCTGTACTGTATCCGAGTGTAGAGAGGGAGGAGAGAACACACATCAGAATATAAGGAGGGAGAGATCAAACATGCAGTACTGTATCCGAGTGTAGAGAGGGAGGAGAGAACACACATCAGAATGTAAGGAGGGAGAGATCAAACAGGCTGTACTGTATCCGAGTGTAGAGAGGGAGGAGAGAACACACATCAGAATGTAAGGAGGGAGAGATCAAACAGGCTGTACTGTCTCGAGTGTACAGAGGGAGGAGAGAACACACATCAGACTATAAGGAGGGAGAGATCAAACAGGCTGTACTGTATCCGAGTGTAGAGAGGAGGAGAGCACACACAGCAGAATGTAAGGAGGGAGAGGTCACACTTGCAGTACTGTATCCGAGTGTAGAGAGGGAGGAGAGCACACACAGCAGAATGTAAGGAGGGAGAGATCAAACAGGCTGTACTGTATCCGAGTGTAGAGAGGGAGGAGAGAACACACAGCAGAATATAAGGAGGGAGAGATCACACATGCAGTACTGTATCCGAGTGTAGAGAGGGGGAGAACACAGAGCAGAATGTAAGGAGGAAGAGATCAAACAGGCTGTACTGTATCCGAGTGTAGAGAGGGAGGAGAGAACACACAGCAGAATGTAAGGAGGGAGAGATCACACATGCAGTACTGTATCCGAGTGTAGAGAGGGAGGAGAGAACACACATCAGAATATAAGGAGGGAGAGATCAAACATGCACTACTGTATCCGAGTGTAGAGAGGGAGGAGAGAACACACATCAGAATGTAAGGAAGGAGAGATCAAACAGGCTGTACTGTATCCGAGTGTAGAGAGGGAGGAGAGAACACACATCAGAATATAAGGAGGGAGAGATCAAACATGCAGTACTGTATCCGAGTGTAGAGAGGGAGGAGAGAACACACATCAGAATATAAGGAGGGAGAGATCAAACAGGCTGTACTGTATCCGAGTGTAGAGAGGGAGGAGAGAACACACAGCAGAATGTAAGGAGGGAGAGATCAAACAGGCTGTACTGTATCTGAGTGTACAGAGGGAGGAGAGAACACACATCAGACTATAAGGAGGGAGAGATCAAACAGGCTGTACTGTATCTGAGTGTAGAGAGGGAGGAGAGAACACACAGAGTGTGCGGCGTCCGGTGTGAGGGAGGAGAGAACACACACAGAATGTAAGGAGGAGAGACACACAGCAGTACTGTACCCGAGTGTAGAGAGGGAGGAGAGCACACACAGCAGAATGTAAGGAGGGAGAGATCAAACAGGCTGTACTGATCCGAGTGTAGAGAGGGAGGAGAGAACACACAGCAGAATTAAGGAGAGCCGGCCAGGAAGAGGAGGAAAACACACACAGATTAAGGAGGGAGAGATCAAACAGGCTGTACTGTATCCGAGTGTAGAGAGGGAGGAGAGAACACACAGCAGAATGTAAGGAGGGAGAGATCACACATGCAGTACTGTATCCGAGTGTAGAGAGGGAGGAGAGAACACACATCAGAATATAAGGAGGGAGAGATCAAACAGCAGTACTGTATCCGAGTGTAGAGAGGGAGGAGAGAACACACATCAGAATGTAAGGAGGGAGAGATCAAACAGGCTGTACTGTATCCGAGTGTAGAGAGGGAGGAGAGAACACACATCACAGAAGAGGGAGGAGAGAACACACACAGAATGTAAGAAGAGCACATAGCAGTACTGTACCGAGTGTAGAGAGGGAGGAGAGCACACACAGCAGAATGTAAGGAGGGAGAGATCAAACATGCTGTACTGTATCCGAGTGTAGAGAGGGAGGAGAGCACACACAGCAGAATGTAAGGAGGGAGAGATCAAACAGGCTGTACTGTATCCGAGTGTAGAGAGGGAGGAGAGAACACACAGCAGAATGTAAGGAGGGAGAGATCAAACAGCAGTACTGTATCCGAGTGTAGAGAGGGAGGAGAGAACACACATCAGAATATAAGGAGGGAGAGATCAAACATGCAGTACTGTATCCGAGTGTAGAGAGGGAGGAGAGAACACACATCAGAATGTAAGGAGGGAGAGATCAAACAGGCTGTACTGTATCCGAGTGTAGAGAGGGAGGAGAGAACACACACAGAAGAAGGAAAAAAAAACACAACAAGGAGGAGAGAACACACACAGAATGTAAGGAGGGAGAGATCACACATGCAGTACTGTATCCGAGTGTAGAGAGGGAGGAGAGACACACACAAAAAAAAAAAAAAACACAGCAGAATGTAAGGAGGGAGAGATCACACATGCAGTACTGTATCCGAGTGTAGAGAGGGAGGAGAGCACACACAGCAGAATGTAAGGAGGGAGAGATCAAACAGGCTGTACTGTATCCGAGTGTAGAGAGGGAGGAGAAACACACAACAGAATGTAAGGAGGGAGAGATCAAACAGGCGACTGTATCCAGTGTAGAGAAGGAAGAACACACACAAAAAACACACAAAAAAAAAAAAGAGGAGAGATCCACATGCAGTACTGTATCCGAGTGTAGAGAGGGAGGAGAGAACACACAGCAGAATGTAAGGAGGGAGAGATCACACATGCAGTACTGTATCCGAGTGTAGAGAGGGAGGAGAGAACACACATCAGAATGTAAGGAGGGAGAGATCAAACAGGCTGTACTGTATCTGAGTGTACAGAGGGAGGAGAGAACACACATCAGAATGTAAGGAGGGAGAGATCACACATGCAGTACTGTATCCGAGTGTAGAGAGGGAGGAGAGAACACACAGCAGAATGTAAGGAGGGAGAGATCACACATGCAGTACTGTATCCGAGTGTAGAGAGGGAGGAGAGCACACACAGCAGAATGTAAGGAGGGAGAGATCAAACAGGCTGACGTCCGAGTGTAGAGAGGGAGGAGAGAACACACATCAGAATGTAAGGAGGGAGAGATCAAACATGCAGTACTGTATCCGAGTGTAGAGAGGGAGGAGAGAACACACATCAGAATGTAAGGAGGGAGAGATCAAACAGGCTGTACTGTATCCGAGTGTAGAGAGGGAGGAGAGAACACACATCAGAATATAAGGAGGGAGAGATCAAACAGGCTGTACTGTATCCGAGTGTAGAGAGGGAGGAGAGAACACACATCAGAATGTAAGGAGGGAGAGATCAAACAGGCTGTACTGTATCCGAGTGTAGAGAGGGAGGAGAGAACACACAGCAGAATGTAGAGGAGGGAGAGATCAAACAGGCTGTACTGTATCCGAGTGTAGAGAGGGAGGAGAGAACACACAGCAGAATGTAAGGAGGGAGAGATCAACACATGCAGTACTGTATCCGAGTGTAGAGAGGGAGGAGAGAACACACAGCAGAATGTAAGGAGGGAGAGATCACACATGCAGTACTGTATCCGAGTGTAGAGAGGGAGGAGAGAACACACACAAATAAGGAGGGAGAGATCAAACAGGCTGTACTGTATCCGAGTGTAAGAGAAGGAAAATAGATTAAGGAGGGAGAGATCAAACATGCAGTACTGTATCCGAGTGTACAGAGGGAGGAGAGAACACACATCAGAATATAAGGAGGGAGAGATCAAACAGGCTGTACTGTATCCGAGTGTAGAGAGGGAGGAGAGAACACACAGCAGAATGTAAGGAGGGAGAGATCAAACAGGCTGTACTGTATCTGAGTGTACATAGGGAGGAGAGAACACACATCAGACTGTAAGGAGGGAGAGATCAAACAGGCTGTACTGTATCCGAGTGTAGAGAGGGAGGAGAGAACACACAGCAGAATGTAAGGGAGGAGAGATCAAACAGGCTGTACTGTATCCGAGTGTAGAGAGGGAGGAGAGAACACACAGCAGAATGTAAGGAGGGAGAGATCACACTGCAGTACTGTATCCGAGTGTAGAGAGGGAGGAGAGCACACACAGCAGAATGTAAGGAGGGAGAGATCACACATGCAGTACTGTATCCGAGTGTAGAGAGGGAGGAGAGCACACACAGCAGAATGTAAGGAGGGAGAGATCAAACAGGCTGTACTGTATCCGAGTGTAGAGAGGGAGGAGAGAACACACAGCAGAATATAAGGAGGGAGAGACACCGCGCGCCGGGTAAAACCACACAAGCAGCGTACTGTATCCGAGTGTAGAGAGGGAGGAGAGAACACACAGCAGAATGTAAGGAGGGAGAGATCAAACATGCAGTACTGTATCCGAGTGTAGAGAGGGAGGAGAGAACACACATCAGAATATAAGGAGGGAGAGATCACACATGCTGTACTGTATCCAGAGTGTAGAGAGGGAGGAGAGAACACACAGCAGAATGTAAGGAGGGAGAGATCACACATGCAGTACTGTATCCGAGTGTAGAGAGGGAGGAGAGAACACACATCAGAATATAAGGAGGGAGAGATCAAACATGCAGTACTGTATCCGAGTGTAGAGAGGGAGGAGAGAACACACACAGAAGGAGGGAACAAACACCACCAAGAGAGAAACACACAGAATGTAAGGAGGGAGAGATCACACATGCCAGTACTGTATCCGAGTGTAGAGAGGGAGGAGAGAACACACATCAGAATGTAAGGAGGGAGAGATCAAACAGGCTGTACTGTATCCGAGTGTAGAGAGGGAGGAGAGAACACACATCAGAATGTAAGGAGGGAGAGATCAAACAGGCTGTACTGTATCCGAGTGTAGAGAGGGAGGAGAGAACACACATCAGAATATAAGGAGGGAGAGATCAAACATGCTGTACTGTATCCGAGTGTAGAGAGGGAGGAGAGAACACACATCAGAATGTAAGGAGGGAGAGATCAAACAGGCTGTACTGTATCTGAGTGTACAGAGGGAGGAGAGAACACACATCAGACTGTAAGGAGGGAGAGATCAAACAGGCTGTACTGTATCTGAGTGTAGAGAGGGAGGAGAGAACACACAGCAGAATGTAAGGAGGGAGAGATCAAACAGGCTGTACTGTATCCGAGTGTAGAGAGGGAGGAGAGAACACACAGCAGAATGTAAGGAGGGAGAGATCACACATGCAGTACTGTATCCGAGTGTAGAGAGGGAGGAGAGCACACACAGCAGAATGTAAGGAGGGAGAGATCACACATGCAGTACTGTATCCGAGTGTAGAGAGGGAGGAGAGCACACACAGCAGAATGTAAGGAGGGAGAGATCAAACAGGCTGTACTGTATCCGAGTGTAGAGAGGGAGGAGAGAACACACAGCAGAATATAAGGAGGGAGAGATCACACATGCAGTACTGTATCCGAGTGTAGAGAGGGAGGAGAGAACACACATCAGAATATAAGGAGGGAGAGATCAAACAGGCTGTACTGTATCCGAGTGTAGAGAGGGAGGAGAGAACACACAGCAGAATGTAAGGAGGGAGAGATCACACATGCAGTACTGTATCCGAGTGTAGAGAGGGAGGAGAGAACACACATCAGAATGTAAGGAGGGAGAGATCACACATGCAGTACTGTATCCGAGTGTAGAGAGGGAGGAGAGAACACACAGCAGAATGTAAGGAGGGAGAGATCACACATGCAGTACTGTATCCGAGTGTAGAGAGGGAGGAGAGCACACACAGCAGAATGTAAGGAGGGAGAGATCAAACAGGCAGTACTGTATCCGAGTGTAGAGAGGGAGGAGAGAACACACATCAGAATGTAAGGAGGGAGAGATCAAACAGGCTGTACTGTATCCGAGTGTAGAGAGGGAGGAGAGAACACACAGCAGAATGTAAGGAGGGAGAGATCACACATGCAGTACTGTATCCGAGTGTAGAGAGGGAGGAGAGAACACACAGCAGAATGTAAGGAGGGAGAGATCAAACAGGCTGCCAAGAGGAAAAACCAGATGTAAGGAGGCAGGCTGTACTGTATCCGAGTGTAGAGAGGGAGGAGAGAACACACAGCAGAATGTAAGGAGGGAGAGATCACACATGCAGTACTGTATCCGAGTGTAGAGAGGGAGGAGAGACACACAGAGCAGAGTGTAAGGAGGGAGAGATCAAACAGGCTGTACTGTATCTGAGTGTACATAGGGAGGAGAGAACACACATCAGAATGTAAGGAGGTAGAGATCACACATGCAGTACTGTATCCGAGTGTAGAGAGGGAGGTGAGCACACACAGCAGAATGTAAGGAGGGAGAGATCAAACAGGCTGTACTGTATCCGAGTGTAGTGAGGGAGGAGAGAACACACATCAGAATGTAAGGAGGGAGAGATCAAACAGGCTGTACTGTATCCGAGTGTAGAGAGGGAGGAGAGAACACACAGCAGAATGTAAGGAGGGAGAGATCACACATGCAGTACTGTATCCGAGTGTAGAGAGGGAGGAGAGAACACACATCAGAATATAAGGAGGGAGAGATCAAAGATGCAGTACTGTATCCGAGTGTACATAGGGAGGAGAGCACACACATCAGAATATAAGGAGGGAGAGATCAAACAGGCTGTACTGTATCCGAGTGTAGAGAGGGAGGAGAGAACACACATCAGAATGTAAGGAAGGAGAGATCAAACAGGCTGTACTGTATCCGAGTGTACATAGGGAGGAGAGCACACACAGCAGAATGTAAGGAGGGAGAGATCAAACAGGCTGTACTGTATCCAAGTGTAGAGAGGGAGGAGAGAACACACATCAGAATGTAAGGAGGGAGAGATCAAACAGGCTGTACTGTATCCGAGTGTAGAGAGGGAGGAGAGAACACACAGCAGAATGTAAGGAGGGAGAGATCACACATGCAGTACTGTATCCGAGTGTAGAGAGGGAGGAGAGAACACACATCAGAATATAAGGAGGGAGAGATCAAACAGGCTGTACTGTACCTGAGTGTACATAGGGAGGAGAGAACACACATCAGACTATAAGGAGGGAGAGATCAAACAGGCTGTACTGTATCCGAGTGTAGAGAGGAAGGAGAGCACACACAGCAGAATGTAAGGAGGGAGAGATCACACTTGCAGTACTGTATCCGAGTGTAGAGAGGGAGGAGAGCACACAGAGCAGAATGTAAGGAGGGAGAGATCAAACAGGCTGTACTGTATCCGAGTGTAGAGAGGGAGGAGAGAACACACAGCAGAATATAAGGAGGGAGAGATCACACATGCAGTACTTTATCCGAGTGTAGAGAGGGAGGAAAGAACACAGAGCAGAATGTAAGGAGGAAGAGATCAAACAGGCTGTACTGTATCCGAGTGTAGAGAGGGAGGAGAGAAAACACAGCAGAATGTAAGGAGGGAGAGATCACACATGCAGTACTGTATCCAAGTGTAGAGAGGAAGGAGAGCACACACAGCAGAATGTAAGGAGGGAGAGATCACACATGCAGTACTGTATCCAAGTGTAGAGAGGCGGGAGGGGAGGAGAGCACGCACAGCAGAATGTAAGGAGGGAGAGATCAAACAGGCTGTACTGTATCCGAGTGTAGAGAGGGAGGAGAGAACACACATCAGAATGTAAGGAGGGAGAGATCAAACAGGCTGTACTGTATCCGAGTGTAGAGAGGGAGGAGAGAACACACAGCAGAATGTAAGGAGGGAGAGATCACACATGCAGTACTGTATCCGAGTGTAGAGAGGGAGGAGAGAACACACATCAGAATATAAGGAGGGAGAGATCAAACATGCACTACTGTATCCGAGTGTAGAGAGGGAGGAGAGAACACATATCAGAATGTAAGGAAGGAGAGATCAAACAGGCTGTACTGTATCCGAGTGTAGAGAGGGAGGAGAGAACACACATCAGAAAATAAGGAGGGAGAGATCAAATATGCAGTACTGTATCCGAGTGTAGAGAGGGAGGAGAGAACACACATCAGAATATAAGGAGGGAGAGATCAAACATGCACTACTGTATCCGAGTGTAGAGAGAGAGGAGAGAACACACATCAGAATGTAAGGAGGGAGAGATCAAACAGGCTGTACTGTATCTGAGTGAACATAGGGAGGAGAGAACACACATCAGAATGTAAGGAGGTAGAGATCACACATGCAGTACTGTATCCGAGTGTAGAGAGGAAGGAGAGCACACACAGCAGAATGTAAGGAGGGAGAGATCACACATGCAGTACTGTATCCGAGTGTAGAGAGGGAGGAGAGCACACAGAGCAGAATGTAAGGAGGGAGAGATCAAACAGGCTGTACTGTATCTGAGTGTACATAGGGAGGAGAGAACACACATCAGAATGTAAGGAGGTAGAGATCACACATGCAGTACTGTATCCGAGTGTAGAGAGGGAGGAGAGCACACACAGCAGAATGTAAGGAGGGAGAGATCAAACAGGCTGTACTGTATCCGAGTGTACATAGGGAGGAGAGCACACACAGCAGAATATAAGGAGGGAGAGATCAAACAGGCTGTACTGTATCCGAGTGTACATAGGGAGGAGAGCACACACAGCAGAATGTAAGGAGGGAGAGATCAAACAGGCTGTACTGTATCCGAGTGTAGAGAGGGAGGAGAGAACACACATCAGAATATAAGGAGGGAGAGATCAAACAGGCTGTACTGTATCCGAGTGTAGAGAGGGAGGAGAGCACACACAACAGAATGTAAGGAGGGAGAGATCACACAGGCTGTACTGTATCCGAGTGTAGAGAGGGAGGAGAGAACACACAGCAGAATGTAAGGAGGGAGAGATGAAACAGGCTGTACTGTATCTGAGTGTACATAGGGAGGAGAGAACACACATCAGAATGTAAGGAGGGAGAGATCTCACATGCAGTACTGTATCCGAGTGTACATAGAGAGGAGAGAACACACATCAGAATGTAAGGAGGGAGAGATCACACATGCAGTACTGTATCCGAGTGAGTGTAGAACGGGAGGAGAGAACACACAGCAGAATGTAAGGAGGGAGAGATCACACATGCAGTACTGTATCCAAGTGTAGAGAGGGAGGAGAGCACACACAGCAGAATGTAAGGAGGGAGAGATCAAACAGGCTGTACTGTATCCGAGTGTAGAGAGGGAGGAGAGCACACACAACAGAATGTAAGGAGGGAGAGATCACACAGGCTGTACTGTATCCGAGTGTAGGGAGGGAGGAGAGAACACACAGCAGAATGTAAGGAGGGAGAGATGAAACAGGCTGTACTGTATCTGAGTGTACATAGGGAGGAGAGAACACACAACAGAATGTAAGGAGGGAGAGATCTCACATGCAGTACTGTATCCGAGTGTAGAGAGGGAGGAGAGAACACACAGCAGAATGTAAGGAGGGAGAGATCACACATGCAGTACTGTATCCGAGTGTAGAGAGGGAGGAGAGAACACACATCAGAATGTAAGGAGGGAGAGATCAAACAGGCTGTACTTTATCTGACTCTACATAGAGAGGAGAGAACACACATCAGAATGTAAGGAGGGAGAGATCACACATGCAGTACTGTATCCGAGTGAGTGTAGAACGGGAGGAGAGAACACACAGCAGAATGTAAGGAGGGAGAGATCACACATGCAGTACTGTATCCGAGTGTAGAGAGGGAGGAGAGCACACACAGCAGAATGTAAGGAGGGAGAGATCAAACAGGCTGTACTTTATCCGAGTGTAGAGAGGGAGGAGAGAACACACATCAGAATATAAGGAGGGAGAGATCAAACATGCAGTACTGTATCCGAGTGTAGAGAGGGAGGAGAGAACACACATCAGAATGTAAGGAGGGAGAGATCAAACAGGCTGTACTGTATCCGAGTGTAGAGCGGGAGGAGAGAACACACATCAGAATATAAGGAGGGAGAGATCAAACAGGCTGTACTGTATCTGAGTGTACATAGGGAGGAGAGAACACACATCAGACTATAAGGAGGAAGAGATCAAACAGGCTGTACTGTATCCGAGTGTAGAAAGGAAGGAGAGCACACACAGCAGAATGTAAGGAGGGAGAGGTCACACTTGCAGTACTGTATCCGAGTGTAGAGAGGGAGGAGAGCACACAGAGCAGAATGTAAGGAGGGAGAGATCAAACAGGCTGTACTGTATCCGAGTGTAGAGAGGGAGGAGAGAACACACAGCAGAATATAAGGAGGGAGAGATCACACATGCAGTACTTTATCCGAGTGTGAGAGAGGGAGGAAAGAACACAGAGCAGAATGTAAGGAGGAAGAGATCAAACAGGCTGTACTGTATCCGAGTGTAGAGAGGGAGGAGAGAACACACAGCAGAATGTAAGGAGGGAGAGATCACACATGCAGTACTGTATCCGAGTGTAGAGAGGGAGGAGAGAACACACATCAGAATATAAGGAGGGAGAGATCAAACATGCACTACTGTATCCGAGTGTAGAGAGGGAGGAGAGAACACACATCAGAATGTAAGGAAGGAGAGATCAAACAGGCTGTACTGTATCCGAGTGTAGAGAGGGAGGAGAGAACACACATCAGAATATAAGGAGGGAGAGATCAAACATGCAGTACTGTATCCGAGTGTAGAGAGGGAGGAGAGAACACACATCAGAATATAAGGAGGGAGAGATCAAACAGGCTGTACTGTATCCGAGTGTAGAGAGGGAGGAGAGAACACACAGCAGAATGTAAGGAGGGAGAGATCAAACAGGCTGTACTGTATCTGAGTGTACATAGGGAGGAGAGAACACACATCAGACTATAAGGAGGGAGAGATCAAACAGGCTGTACTGTATCTGAGTGTAGAGAGGGAGGAGAGAACACACAGAAGAATGTAAGGAGGAAGAGATCAAACAGGCTGTACTGTATCCGAGTGTAGAGAGGGAGGAGAGAACACACAGCAGAATGTAAGGAGGGAGAGATCACACATGTAGTACTGTATCCGAGTGTAGAGAGGAAGGAGAGCACACACAGCAGAATGTAAGGAGGGAGAGATCACACATGCAGTACTGTATCCGAGTGTAGAAAGGGAGGAGAGCACACACAGCAGAATGTAAGGAGGGAGAGATCAAACAGGCTGTACTGTATCCGAGTGTAGAGAGGGAGGAGAGAACACTCAGCAGAATATAAGGAGGGAGAGATCACACATGCAGTACTGTATCCGAGTGTAGAGAGGGAGGAGAGAACACACATCAGAATATAAGAAGGGAGAGATCAAACAGGCTGTACTGTATCCGAGTGTAGAGAGGGAGGAGAGAACACACAGCAGAATATAAGAAGGGAGAGATAACACATGCAGTACTGTATCCGAGTGTAGAGAGGGAGGAGAGAACACACATCAGAATATAAGGAGGGAGAGATCACACATGCAGTACTGTATCCGAGTGAGTGTAGAGAGGGAGGAGAGAACACACAGCAGAATGTAAGGAGGGAGAGATCACACATGCAGTACTGTATCCGAGTGTAGAGAGGGAGGAGAGAACACACATCAGAATATAAGGAGGGAGAGATCAAACATGCAGTACTGTATCCGAGTGTAGAGAGGGAGGAGAGAACACAGAGCAGAATGTAAGGAGGGAGAGATCAAACAGGCTGTACTGTATCCGAGTGTAGAGAGGGAGGAGAGAACACACAGCAGAATGTAAGGAGGGAGAGATCACACATGCAGTACTGTATCCGAGTGTAGAGAGGGAGGAGAGAACACACATCAGAATATAAGGAGGGAGAGATCAAACATGCACTACTGTATCCGAGTGTAGAGAGGGAGGAGAGAACACACATCAGAATGTAAGGAAGGAGAGATCAAACAGGCTGTACTGTATCCGAGTGTAGAGAGGGAGGAGAGAACACACATCAGAATATAAGGAGGGAGAGATCAAACATGCAGTACTGTATCCGAGTGTAGAGAGGGAGGAGAGAACACACATCAGAATATAAGGAGGGAGAGATCAAACAGGCTGTACTGTATCCGAGTGTAGAGAGGGAGGAGAGAACACACAGCAGAATGTAGGAGGGAACCAGTAAGGAGGGAGAGATCAAACAGGCTGTACTGTATCCGAGTGTACAGAGGGAGGAGAGCACACACACGACTTAGGCCCCCCGACCGTTAAGGAGGGAGAGATCAAACAGGCTGTACTGTATCCGAGTGTAGAGAGGGAGGAGAGAACACACAGCAGAATGTAAGGAGGGAGAGATCAAACAGGCTGTACTGTATCCGAGTGTAGAGAGGGAGGAGAGAACACACAGCAGAATGTAAGGAGGGAGAGATCACACATGCAGTACTGTATCCGAGTGTAGAGAGGAGGAGGAGAGCACACACAGCAGAATGTAAGGAGGGAGAGATCACACATGCAGTACTGTATCCGAGTGTAGAGAGGGAGGAGAGCACACACAGCAGAATGTAAGGAGGGAGAGATCAAACAGGCTGTACTGTATCCGAGTGTAGAGAGGGAGGAGAGAACACTCAGCAGAATATAAGGAGGGAGAGATCACACATGCAGTACTGTATCCGAGTGTAGAGAGGGAGGAGAGAACACACATCAGAATGTAAGAAGGGAGAGATCAAACAGGCTGTACTGTATCCGAGTGTAGAGAGGGAGGAGAGAACACACAGCAGAATAAAGAAAAGGGAGAGATAACACATGCAGTACTGTATCCGAGTGTAGAGAGGGAGGAGAGAACACACATCAGAATATAAGGAGGGAGAGATCAAACATGCTGTACTGTATCTGAGTGTAGAGAGGGAGGAGAGAACACACACAGAATGTAAGGAGGGAGAGATCACACATGCAGTACTGTATCCGAGTGTAGAGAGGGAGGAGAGAACACACAGCAGAATGTAAGGAGGGAGAGATCACACATGCAGTACTGTATCCGAGTGTAGAGAGGGAGGAGAGAACACACATCAGAATGTAAGGAGGGAGAGATCAAACAGGCTGTACTGTATCCGAGTGTAGAGAGGGAGGAGAGAACACAGAGCAGAATGTAAGGAGGGAGAGATCAAACATGCAGTACTGTATCCGAGTGTACAGAGGGAGGAGAGAACACACATCAGAATATAAGGAGGGAGAGATCAAACATGCTGTACTGTATCCGAGTGTAGAGAGGGAGGAGAGAACACACAGCAGAATGTAAGGAGGGAGAGATCAAACAGGCTGTACTGTATCCGAGTGTAGCGAGGGAGGAGAGAACACACAGCAGAATGTAAGGAGGGAGAGATCACACATGCAGTACTGTATCCGAGTGTAGAGAGGAAGGAGAGAACACACAGCAGAGTGTAAGGAGGGAGAGATCAAACAGGCTGTACTGTATCCGAGTGTAGAGAGGGAGGAGAGCACACACAGCAGAATGTAAGGAGGGAGAGATCAAACAGGCTGTACTGTATCCGAGTGTACAAGTGAGAGGGAGGAGAGCACACACAGCAGAATATAAGGAGGGAGAGATCAAACAGGCTGTACTGTATCCGAGTGTACAGAGGGAGGAGAGCACACACAGCAGAATATAAGGAGGGAGAGATCAAACAGGCTGTAGTGTATCCGAGTGTACAGAGGGAGGAGAGCACACACAGCAGAATGTAAGGAGGGAGAGATCAAACAGGCTGTACTGTATCCGAGTGTAGAGAGGGAGGAGAGACACACACAGCAGAATATAAGGAGGGAGAGATCAAACAGGCTGTACTGTATCCGAGTGTAGAGAGGGAGGAGAGAACACACACGGGGGACAGACAAAAGAAAACAGAATGTAAGAGGGAGAGATCAAACATGTACTGTATCCGAGTGTAGAGAGGGAGGAGAGAACACACATCAGAATATAAGGAGGGAGAGATCAAACAGGCTGTACTGTATCCGAGTGTAGAGAGGGAGGAGAGAACACACAGCAGAATGTAAGGAGGGAGAGATCACACATGCAGTACTGTATCCGAGTGTAGAGAGGGAGGAGAGAACACACATCAGAATATAAGGAGGGAGAGATCAAACAGGCTGTACTGTATCCGAGTGTACATAGGGAGGAGAGAACACACATCAGAATGTAAGGAGGGAGAGATCAAACATGCTGTACTGTATCCGAGTCTACATAGGGAGGAGAGCACACACAGCAGAATGTAAGGAGGGAGAGATCAAACAGGCTGTACTGTATCCGAGTGTACAGAGGGAGGAGAGCACACACAGCAGAATGTAAGGAGGGAGAGATCAAACAGGCTGTACTGTATCCGAGTGTACAGAGGGAGGAGAGAACACACAGCAGAATATAAGGAGGGAGAGATCAAACAGGTTGTACTGTATCCGAGTGTAGAGAGGGAGGAGAGAACACACAGCAGAATGTAAGGAGGGAGAGATCACACAGGCAGTACTGTATCCGAGTGTAGAGAGGGAGGAGAGAACACACAGCAGAATGTAAGGAGGGAGAGATCAAACAGGCTGTACTGTATCCGAGTGTACAGAGGGAGGAGAGAACACACAGCAGAATGTAAGGAGGGAGAGATCACACATGCTGTACTGTATCCGAGTGAAGGAGGAGACACACACACAAATTAAGACCTTCCAACACCAGAAGGAGAATCCAGCTTACTGTATCCGAGTGTAGAGAGGGAGGAGAGAACACACATCAGAATATAAGGAGGGAGAGATCAAACAGGCTGTACTGTATCCGAGTGTAGAGAGGGAGGAGAGAACACACATCAGAATGTAAGGAGGGAGAGATCACACATGCAGTACTGTTTCCGAGTGTAGAGAGGGAGGAGAGAACACACAGCAGAATGTAAGGAGGGAGAGCTCACACATGCAGTACTGTATCCGAGTGTAGAGAGGGAGGAGAGAACACACATCAGAATATAAGGAGGGAGAGATCAAACAGGCTGTACTGTATCCGAGTGTAGAGAGGGAGGAGAGAACACACAGCAGAATGTAAGGAGGGAGAGATCAAACAGGCTCCAAAAAAACCCTAAGACACAGCAGTACTGTATCCGAGTGTACAGAGGGAGGAGAGAACACACATCAGAATATAAGGAGGGAGAGATCAAACAGGCTGTACTGTATCTGAGTGTAGAGGGGAGGAGAGAACACACATCAGAATGTAAGGAGGGAGAGATCACACAGGCTGTACTGTATCCGAGTGTAGAGAGGGAGGAGAGAACACACAGCAGAATGTAAGGAGGGAGAGATCACACAGGCGTACTGTATCGAGTGTAGAGAGGGGATCCGGGAGGAGAGAACACACAGCAGAATGTAAGGAGGGAGAGATCACACATGCAGTACTGTATCCGAGTGTAGAGAGGGAGGAGAGCACACACAGCAGAATGTAAGGAGGGAGAGATCACACATGCAGTACTGTATCCGAGTGTAGAGAGGGAGGAGAGCACACACAGCAGAATGTAAGGAGGGAGAGATCAAACAGGCTGTACTGTATCCGAGTGTAGAGAGGGAGGAGAGAACACACAGCAGAATATAAGGAGGGAGAGATCACACATGCAGTACTGTATCCGAGTGTAGAGAGGGAGGAGAGAACACACATCAGAATATAAGAAGGGAGAGATCAAACAGGCTGTACTGTATCCGAGTGTAGAGAGGGAGGAGAGAACACACAGCAGAATATAAGAAGGGAGAGATAACACATGCAGTACTGTATCCGAGTGTAGAGAGGGAGGAGAGAACACACATCAGAATATAAGGAGGGAGAGATCACACATGCAGTACTGTATCCGAGTGAGTGTAGAGAGGGAGGAGAGAACACACAGCAGAATGTAAGGAGGGAGAGATCACACATGCAGTACTGTATCCGAGTGTAGAGAGGGAGGAGAGAACACACATCAGAGTGTAAGGAGGGAGAGATCAAACAGGCTGTACTGTATCCGAGTGTAGAGAGGGAGGAGAGAACACAGAGCAGAATGTAAGGAGGGAGAGATCACACATGCAGTACTGTATCCGAGTGTAGAGAGGGAGGAGAGAACACACGTCAGAATATAAGGAGGGAGAGATCAAACATGCACTACTGTATCCGAGTGTAGAGAGGGAGGAGAGAACACACATCAGAATGTAAGGAGGGAGAGATCAAACAGGCTGTACTGTATCCGAGTGTAGAGAGGGAGGAGAGAACACACAGCAGAATGTAAGGAGGGAGAGATCACACATGCAGTACTGTATCCGAGTGTAGAGATGGAGGAGAGAACACACATCAGAGTATAAGGAGGGAGAGATCAAACAGGCTGTACTGTATCCGAGTGTACATAGGGAGGAGAGCACACACAGCAGAATATAAGGAGGGAGAGATCAAACAGGCTGTACTGTATCCGAGTGTACATAGGGAGGAGAGCACACACAGCAGAATATAAGGAGGGAGAGATCAAACAGGCTGTACTGTATCCGAGTGTACATAGGGAGGAGAGCACACACAGCAGAATATAAGGAGGGAGAGATCAAACAGGCTGTAGTGTATCCGAGTGTACATAGGGAGGAGAGCACACACAGCAGAATGTAAGGAGGGAGAGATCAAACAGGCTGTACTGTATGCGAGTGTAGAGAGGGAGGAGAGCACACACAGCAGAATATAAGGAGGGAGAGATCAAACAGGCTGTACTGTATCCGAGTGTACATAGGGAGGAGAGCACACACAGCAGAATATAAGGAGGGAGAGATCAAACAGGCTGTACTGTATCCGAGTGTACATAGGGAGGAGAGCACACACAGCAGAATGTAAGGAGGGAGAGATCAAACAGGCTGTACTGTATCCGAGTGTACATAGGGAGGAGAGCACACACAGCAGAATGTAAGGAGGGAGAGATCAAACAGGCTGTACTGTATCCGAGTGTAGAGAGGGAGGAGAGAACACACATCAGAATATAAGGAGGGAGAGATCAAACAGGCTGTACTGTATCCGAGTGTAGAGAGGGAGGAGAGAACACACAGCAGAATGTAAGGAGGGAGAGATCACACAGGCAGTACTGTATCCGAGTGTAGAGAAGGAGAAGAGAACACACAGCAGAATGTAAGGAGGGGGAGATCAAACAGGCTGTACTTTATCCGAGTGTAGAGAGGGAGGAGAGAACACACATCAGAATATAAGGAGGGAGAGATCAAACAGGCTGTACTGTATCCGAGTGTAGAGAGGGAGGAGAGCACACACATCAGAATGTAAGGAGGGAGAGATCAAACAGGCTGTACTGTATCCGAGTGTAGAGAGGGAGGAGAGAACACACAGCAGAATGTAAGGAGGGAGAGATCACACATGCAGTACTGTATCCGAGTGTAGAGAGGGAGGAAAGAACACACATCAGAATATAAGGAGGGAAAGATCAAACAGGCTGTACTGTATCTGAGTGTACATAGGGAGGAGAGAACACACATCAGAATGTAAGGAGGGAGAGATCACACATGCAGTACTGTATCCGAGTGAGTGTAGAGCGGGAGGAGAGAACACACAGCAGAATGTAAGGAGGGAGAGATCACACATGCAGTACTGTATCCGAGTGAGTGTAGAGAGGGAGGAGAGAACACACAGAAGAATTTAAGGAGGGAGAGATCACACATGCAGTACTGTATCCGAGTGTAGAGAGGGAGGAGAGAACACACAGAAGAATGTAAGGAGGGAGAGATCACACATGCAGTACTGTATCCGAGTGAGTGTAGAGAGGGAGGAGAGAACACACAGCAGAATGTAAGGAGGGAGAGATCACACATGTAGTGCTGTATCCGAGTGTAGAGAGGGAGGAGAGCACACACAGCAGAATGTACGGAGGGAGAGATCAACCAGGCTGTACTTTATCCGAGTGTAGAGAGGGAGGAGAGAACACACATCAGAATATAAGGAGGGAGAGATCAAACATGCAGTACTGTATCCGAGTGTAGAGAGGGAGGAGAGAACACACATCAGAATGTAAGGAGGGAGAGATCAAACAGGCTGTACTGTATCCGAGTGTAGAGAGGGAGGAGAGAACACACATCAGAATATAAGGAGGGAGAGATCAAACAGGCTGTACTGTATCTGAGTGTACATAGGGAGGAGAGAACACACATCAGACTATAAGGAGGGAGAGATCAAACAGGCTGTACTGTATCTGAGTGTAGAGAGGGAGGAGAGAACACACAGCAGAATGTAAGGAGGAAGAGATCAAACAGGCTGTACTGTATCCGAGTGTAGAGAGGGAGGAGAGAACACACAGCAGAATGTAAGGAGGGAGAGATCACACATGTAGTACTGTATCCGAGTGTAGAGAGGAAGGAGAGCACACACAGCAGAATGTAAGGAGGGAGAGATCACACATGCAGTACTGTATCCGAGTGTAGAGAGGGAGGAGAGCACACACAGCAGAATGTAAGGAGGGAGAGATCAAACAGGCTGTACTGTATCCGAGTGTAGAGAGGGAGGAGAGGACACACAGAGCAGAATATAAGGAGGGAGAGATCACACATGCAGTACTGTATCCGAGTGTAGAGAAGGAGGAGAGAAGACACAGCAGAATATAAGGAGGGAGAGATCACACATGCAGTACTGTATCCGAGTGTAGAGAGGGAGGAGAGAACACACAGCAGAATGAAGAGAGGAAATGTATACTCTAATTAAAAATATTGTTCTGCTAAAAACAATTTCCCGATAGGTTTGATTATTTTAATCACATTTACTTGCCAGTCTGCACTGTGATAGAACATGAGGGCACCTGGGCGTCACCTGCTAGAGCATGAAAGCAGCTGAGCCTCTCTTGCTAGAACATGGTGATTTCTGAGCCTCACCAGCTAGAACATAGGGACACCTGGGTCTTATCTGACAAAACACATGGCAGCTCCATGTTCTCATGTCTCACATCTTACAGTTTCCAAGCACCTGACTAAAAAGAAGGTCTTTGTTTCAGTAGGTTCAGGTCAGGTACTGCTGATCTACAGGGGATACCACAGGGTGTATGTAGAGGAGAGTCTTAGCTCTGCCGCTTCCTGCTCTTCCACGTTCATCACATACTCACCCAGATTCTGACATCAGACAACATGGCTACCAGCACAACTGATATAGAACTACAGAAAACTTTAATTACACAAGAAAATACCAGAACTAGTTACAGAATCAGAACAAAGAAAAAACCCGGCACAGACCCAGCTGTGCCCTCATGAAGTATCTGCACACAACAGTCTAACCAGAAACGCTGTGTCTTCTACTATGTGATGACTGCTCTCCTCATGGGTGGTGTCTGACCAATCGTCTCGCTCTTTGGCGCTCAGCCCAGGAGCGTAGTGTTCGAGAGGAAGCCGCTCCTAGGTTGTGTGCTGGGCGCTGGTAGAAGTGCCACTCTGATGGAATACCATATGGCTGGTGGGACCTCTGCAGACCAGCAGAACACATGTAACTCAGCTGGATAGTGAGCTGCTCCTCCACTCTTGACAGGTGCTCCAGACGCTCTATCACATTCATAAGCCGATGAGCAGTGCAGTTCAGCAAAGCCACCAGCCTCTGAACATCGTGACCACTGATATCTACTCCACCCCATGGTACATCTGGTGGAGAAAAAAAAAAAGACATAAGATATCATTATGTGGATCCTCAGCACGGGCCATGGGAAGATGCCCATGAGATACAGTATGTGCCAACTATACATCCTGCATTCACAAGGAGAAGCCTAAAGAGCACTACTGAGTCTCCTACACCATGCACAAGTCTCAAATGTGTCCACAGAGTACTATTTGAGTGTTCTTCTTGCGCTTGGCCAGTACATGGCACTATATTAATGGTCATGGTGGAGTAGTGAAGAGCAGATGGAGATGCCGAGAGTAGACTAAAGTTAAAAGGAGACTCAAAGTCTTCATCGTTACAAACCTTCTGGAGGAGTCTCCCCGGCCTGGCCTAAATCCTCACTCGCCTCCTGGTTGCTGGAAGAAGCTATTTGGTCATAGTCAGACATGAAGGATGATGGGAAATCTTGGCTTTCCAGACCTGAAAACAGAAAGAAAACAGAGAGATGGTGCCATGCTGCCTGCCACCCATAGTCAGCCACTGGCCTAACCACAGGGCACACTGACCAGAGCTGTCTGCTTCTCGCTTGCAGCTTCCGATCTTGCTCTGTGGTGTCAGTAACTGTTGCATTTCTTCATAGAATGGGAAATCA
This sequence comes from Leptodactylus fallax, assembly GCA_947044405.1. NCBI lineage: Eukaryota > Metazoa > Chordata > Amphibia > Anura > Leptodactylidae > Leptodactylus > Leptodactylus fallax. Next base: position 504,264 of record CAMRHE010000689.1, read on the forward strand.
TCTGTAATGCCAGACATATGCCCCATGTCCAGCAGGCGCTTCAGACTCAGGAATTTCACCTTCAGAGACTGCCAGTGCGACTTCACCTCCACCGAGCTGACGAGACAAGAACATAGAGATCACCCGAGGGTCTAGCCCACAAAAACCTGTCCTGCTGGGAACACTGAGGAGGACAAGTCCTATTCCAATCTACACGTCAGCAAAAAAGCATTTTGTTACCAGAGCTGAACTCCAGCTTTGTTATTGTGATGAGATGCCCTGAAACCTGCATTTAAAACATGCACCCCATGCCTCACCCCACTAACACATACCCTGTGCCATCCACAACTACACACGCCCCATGCAGGACTCAGCTCCACATGGACCAAAACTGCACATACTGTACACAGCCGCACATGTCCTACACTGGAAGACAACTGCACACAGCCCACACCGGTACACAGCCGCACATGCCCTACACTGGAAGACAACTACACACAGCCCACACCGGTACACAGCCGCACATGCCCTACACTGGAAGACAACTACACACAGCCCACACCGGTCCACAGCCACACATGCCCTACACTGGAAGACAACTGCACATAGCCCACACCGATACACAGCCACACATGCCCTACACTGGAAGACAACTGCACACAGCCCACACCGATACACAGCCACACATGCCTTACACTGGAAGACAACTGCACACAGCCCACACCGATACACAGCCACACATGTCCTACACCGGAAGACAACTGCACACAGCCCACACCGATACACAGCCACACATGCCCTACACTGGAAGACAACTGCACACAGCCCACACCGGTACACAGCCTCACATGCCCTACACTGGAAGACAACTGCACACAGCCCACACCGATACACAGCTGCACATGTCCTACTCTGGAAGACAACTGCACACAGCCCACACCGGTACACAGCCACACATGCCCTACTCTGGAAGACAACTGCACACAGCCCACACCGGTACACAGCCACACATGCCTTACACTGGATGCCAAATGCACACACCCCACACCGATACACAGCTGCACATGTCCTACACTGGAAGACAACTGCACACAGCCCACACCAGTCCACAGCCACACATGCCCTACACTGGAAGACAACTGCACACAGCCCACATCGGTACACAGCCATACATGCCCTACACTGGAAGACAACTGCACACAGCCCACATCGGTACACAGCCACACATGTCCTACACTGGAAGACAACTGCACACAGCCCACATCGGTACACAGCCGCACATGTCCTACACTGGAAGACAACTGCCCACAGCCCACACCGATACACAGCCACACATGTCCTACACTGGAAGACAACTGCACACAGCCCACATCGGTACACAGCCGCACATGTCCTACACCGGAAGACAACTGCACACAGCCCACACCGGTCCACAGCCATACATGCCCTACACTGGAAGACAACTGCACACAGCCAACACCGATACACAGCCACACATGTCCTACACTGGAAGACAACTGCACAAAGCCCAAAATCGGTACACAGCCGCACATGTCCTACTCCGGAAGACAACTGCACACAGCCCACACCGGTACACAGCCACACATGCCCTACACTGGAAGACAACTGCACACAGCCCACACCGGTAGACAGACGCACATGCCCTACACTGGAAGACAACTACACACAGCCCACAACGGTACACAGCCACACATGCCCTACACTGGAAGACAACTGCACACAGCCCACATCGGTACACAGCCACACATGCCCTACACTGGAAGACAACTGCACACAGCCCACATCGGTACACAGCCACACATGCCCTACACTGGAAGACAACTGCACACTGCCCACACCGATACACAGCCACACATGCCCTACACTGGAAGACAACTGCACACACCCCACACCGATACACAGCCGCACATGCCCTACACTGGAAGACAACTACACACAGCCCACACCGGTACACAGCCGCACATGCCCTACACTGGAAGACAACTACACACAGCCCACACCGGTCCACAGCCACACATGCCCTACACTGGAAGACAACTGCACATAGCCCACACCGATACACAGCCACACATACCCTACACTGGAAGACAACTGCACACAGCCCACACCGATACACAGCCACACATGCCTTACACTGGAAGACAACTGCACACAGCCCACACCGATACACAGCTGCACATGTCCTACACCGGAAGACAACTGCACACAGCCCACACCGATACACAGCCATACATGCCCTACACTGGAAGACAACTGCACACAGCCCACAACGGTACACAGCCGCACATGCCCTACACTGGAAGACAACTGCACACAGCCCACACCGATACACAGCTGCACATGTCCTACTCTGGAAGACAACTGCACACAGCCCACACCGGTACACAGCCACACATGCCCTACTCTGGAAGACAACTGCACACAGCCCACAACGGTACACAGCCGCACATGCCCTACACTGGAAGACAACTGCACACAGCCCACATCGGTACACAGCCACACATGCCCTACACTGGAAGACAACTGCACACAGCCCACAACGGTACACAGCCACACATGCCCTACACTGGAAGACAACTGCACACAGCCCACATCGGTACACAGCCGCACATGCCCTACACTGGAAGACAACTGCACACTGCCCATACCGGTACACAGCCGCACATGCCCTACACTGGAAGACAACTGCACACAGCCCACACCGGTACACAGCCGCACATGCCCTACACTGGAAGACAACTGCACACACCCCACACCGATACACAGCCGCACATGCCCCACAGCTACACATACCCTGGACCACAGCTGCTGCATACTCTGTACACATTTTATAATAATACATTTTATTTATATAGCGCCAACATATTCCGCAGCACTGTACAATTTGTAGGGTTCAAGTACAGACAAAAAAGATACATTACAAAGAAATAGTCAATTCAGAGGAGGGGACGTTTTAGGGATTCTAACTACAGAAGGGTTTACATTAGGAGTTGTGATCGGCCTGTCTGATAAGATATGTCTTTAGTTTGCGCTTGAAGCTGTGGAAATTGGGGGTTAATCTGATAGTCCGGGATAGAGCATTCCAGAGAAGTGGTGCAACTCGGGAGAAGTCTTGTATACGAGCGTGGGAGGTTCTGATAATAGAGGATGTTAGTCTTAGGTCATTGAGTGAGCGGAGAGTACGGGTTGGGCGATAGACAGAGATGAGGGAGGAAATGTAGGGAGGTGCAGCATTATGGAGAGCCTTGTGGAGGAGGGGGAGAAGTTTATACTGTATTCTGTATTGACTAGGCAGCTAATGTAGTGACCGGCACAGACGGGAGGCCTCGCTGTAGTGACCGGCACAGACGGGAGGCCTCACTATAGTGACCGGCACAGATTGGAGGCCTCGCTGTAGTGATCGGCACAGACCGGAGGCCTCGCTGTAGTGACCGGCACAGACCGGAGGCCTCGCTGTAGTGACCGGCACAGACCGGAGGCCTCGCTGTAGTGACCGGCACAGAGCGGAGGCCTCGCTGTAGTGACCGGCACAGACCGGAGGCCTCGCTGTAGTGACCGGCACAGACCGGAGGCCTCGCTGTAGTGACCGGCACAGACCGGAGGACTCGCTGTAGTGACCGGCACAGACCGGAGGCCTCGCTGTAGTGACCGGCACAGACCGGAGGCCTCGCTGTAGTGACCAGCACAGACCGGAGGCCTCGCTGTAGTGACCGGCACAGACCGGAGGTCTCGCTGTAGTGACCGGCACAGACCGGAGGCCTCGCTGTAGTGACCGGCACAGACCGGAGGCCTCGCTGTAGTGACCGGCACAGACTGGAGGCCTCGCTGTAGTGACGGGCACAGACCGGAGGCCTCGCTGTAGCGACCGGCACAGACCGGAGACCTCGCTGTAGTGACCGGCACAGACCGGAGGCCTCGCTGTAGTGACTGGCACAGACCGGAGGCCTCACTGTAGTGACCGGCACAGACCGGAGGCCTCGCTGTAGCGTCTAGACTGATAGATGAGCCTGGATTCTGGAGATGTTTTTGAGGTGGAGATGACATGAGCGTGCGAGTGATTGGATACGGGGGGTGAAGGAAAGGTCTGAGTCAGACATAACCCCGAGGCAGCGGGCATACTGCCTAGGAGTTATGGTAAGGCCGGAGACTGCAATGGAGATATCAGGGACAGATCTATTAGATGGTGGAAACAGCAGTAGTTCAGTCTGTGAGAGATTCAGTGTCAGATAGAGCGAAGACATGATATTAGAGACAGCAGAGAGACAGTCACTGGTGTTCTGTATTAGTGCAGGGGTGATGTCACGGAATGACGTATACAATTGGGTGTCATCAGCATAAAGATGGTACCCGAAGACAAATCTAGTGATGGTTTGTCCAATGGGGGCTGTGTAGAGGGAGAAGAGCAGGGGGCCTAGGACTGAGCCCTGAGGAACCCCAACGGCAAGAGGAAGAGGGGAAGAGACAGAGCCAGCAAATGATACAGAGAAATTGCGGTCAGAGAGATAAGAGGAGAACCAGGAGAGCGCAGTGTCTGTGAGGCCGATAGAGCGGAGCATAGTGAGGAGGAGTTGATGGTCAACAGTGTCAAATGCTGCTGAGAGATCTAGAAGAATAAGAAGAGAGAAGTCACCTTTGGATTTAGCCGTCAGGAGATCATTGGAGACTTTTGTGAGGGTCGTTTCAGTAGAGTGCAGAGTGCGGAAGCCGTAGTGTAAGGGGTCAAGAAGAGAGTTAGCAGAAAGATAGAGGATGAAACAAGAATAGACCAAGCGTTCCATGATTTTGGAGATGAAGGGGAGGTTAGAGACAGGTAGATAGTTAGCAGCACAGGACCGGTCAAGGGAGGATTTCTTCAGTAGTGGGGTTATGACAGCATGTTTGAAAAAAGATGGGAAAATTCCAGAAGAGAGAGAGAGGTTAAATATTTTAGTAAGGTAAGTCGTGATGGCAGGCGACAGAGACTGGAGAAGGTGTGAGGGGAAAGGGTCACTACTGCAGGTCGTAGGGCGAGAAGAAGAAAGTAGCTGAGATACTTCCTCTTCTGTAACAGGTTCAAAACATGAGAATGAACAGTCTGAAGTGCGGCTGGTGAGGGGGTCAGTGCCACCTGGGGATTGGGCAGTTATTTCCTTACAGATCTTATCAATTTTGTCATGGAAATAAGTGGACATGTCATCTACACCAAACCAAAGCCTCATATGTCCCCCATGTCGAACAACAGTTGAGCATGCCCTATGCCAGGTGACAGCTTCACACACCCCACACCCAACCACAGTTGCACATTCCCTGATGACAGCTGTAAACAGCCCCAGCCAGACCACAGTCTACCCTGAACCATAGCTTGATCTTCCACAGCTGCAGACTCCATATGCTAGACAACAGCTGTATACTCCCATGGTCAGACCACAGCTGCACACACCCCACACTGGACAACAGCTGTATACCCCCATGGTCAGACGACAGCTGCACACACCCCACACTGGACAACAGCTGTATACTCCCATGGTCAGACCACAGCTCCGCACACCCCACACTGGACAACAGCTGTATACCCCCATGGTCAGACGACAGCTGCACACACCCCACACTGGACAACAGCTGTATACTCCCATGGTCAGACCACAGCTCCGCACACCCCACACTGGACAACAGCTGTATACTCCCATGGTCAGACCACAGCTGCACACAGCCCACACTGGACAACAGCTGTATACTCCCATGGTCAGACCACAGCTCCGCACACCACACGCTGGACAACAGCTGTATACTCCCATGGTCAGACTACAGCTGCACACACCCCACACTGGACAACAGCTGTATACCCCCATGGTCAGACGACAGCTGCACACACCCCACACTGGACAACAGCTGTATACTCCCATGGTCAGACCACAGCTCCGCACACCCCACACTGGACAACAGCTGTATACTCCCATGGTCAGACCACAGCTGCACACAGCCCACACTGGACAACAGCTGTATACTCCCATGGTCAGACCACAGCTCCGCACACCACACGCTGGAAAACAGCTGTATACTCCCATGGTCAGACTACAGCTGCACACACCCCACACTGGACAACAGCTGTATACTCCCATGGTCAGACCACAGCTCCGCACACCCCACACTGGACAACATCTGTATACTCCCATGGTCAGACCACAGCACCGCACACCACACGCTGGACAACAGCTGTATACTCCCATGGTCAGACCACAGCTCCGAACACCCCATACTGGACCAGAGCTGTATACTCCCTGTGAAAGATCCTCCGTGCGCCAACACCGCTTTGGCCACACCCTGAGTCCTCTTTCATATAAAAACCACACTCACCGCCAGTGAGTGCCGGGTTCACCAGATAAATACAAGACAAGCCTTCTAAATTTTATATATTTATTAACCCCTAAATGGGTCGGTATTAAAATCTAACATATACAGATCAGAACAGATATGCAGACATATGCAAGCACTAACAGTTACTAGTTGCAAGATACAGTACAAATAAAATAAAAGGGATTAAAGGTGAAATGATTACTTTACCACACATGTCCTTGATGTGGTTCTATAGTCCAACACTCACACATGGCATGTGTGAGTCACCAGTGGAGGCTTTTCAGCATGTGGCATTAAAACAATAATCCCGCCTGCATGCTCTCATAACAGTCTCTCACAGTCTCTTGTAGGCTCATCATCATCAGCAGCAGCATTCCAACCTGCCTGCTCATAGTAGCATCTCAGTCAAAGTCTTCATAGCATGATCTCTTAGTGATAGTCTTCTCCCACAGACCTCTTACCTCATCTTTTATACCCTTTATGCCACCTCCCAGAATGAGGTCACCGGCGACAGTACGTCTGATGAGTTAATTCAATCAAATCCAGATCTTTTGTATAGAGCTGAGACAAAGTGAATTGATACACTGTTATCAGTCATATCTGATCAACAGCCCAGGCTTGAACAATGCACTATTGTTTGATCAGCCAGGGCTGTATAGGAATACAATGGAGCCCTATTGTTCCAGCCTGGCTGCTACTGCCAATATGCACCTAGGCTTGTAGCCGCTCACAGTATGCAAGCAAGCAAGAAGGGAGATCCTATACCCAGAGACCAAAATATAGCTGAGTTATGGCCATATTTAGGCAGAATCATCACACTCCCATGGTCAGACCACAGCTGCACACAGCCCACACTGGACAACAGCTGTATACTCCCATGGTCAGACCACAGCTCCGCACACCACACGCTGGACAACAGCTGTATACTCCCATGGTCAGACCACAGCTGCACACACCCCACACTGGACAACAGCTGTATACTCCCATGGTCAGACCACAGCTCCGCACACCCCACACAGGACAACAGCTGTATACTCCCATGGTAATGAACACAGCTGCACACAGCCCACATTGGATAACAGCTGTATACTCCCATGGTCAGACCGCAGCTCCGCACACCCCACAATGGACAACAGCTGTAAACTCCAATGGTCAGACCACAGCTCCACACACCCCACACTGGACAACAGCTGTATACTCCCATGGTCAGACCGCAGCTCCGCACACCCCACACTGGACAACAGCTGTATACTCTCATGGTCAGACCACAGCTGCACACAGCACACACTGGACAACAGCTGTATACTCCCATGGTCAGACCACAGCTCCGCACACCCCACACTGGACAACAGCTGTATACTCCCATGGTCAGACCGCAGCTCCGCACACCCCACACTGGACAACAGCTGTATACTCTCATGGTCAGACCACAGCTCTGCACACACCACACTGGACAACAGCTGTATACTCCCATGATCAGACCACAGCTGCACACACCCCACACTGGACAACAGCTGTATACTCCCATGATCAGACCACAGCTGCACACACCCCACACTGAACAACAGCTGTATACTCCCATGGTCAGACCACAGCTCCGCACACCCCACACTGGACAACAGCTGTATACTCCCATGGTCAGACCACAGCTCCGCACACCCCACACAGGACAACAGCTGTATACCCCCATGGTCAGACCACAGCACCGCACACCACACGCTGGACAACAGCTGTATACTCCCATGGTCAGACCACAGCTCCTCACACCCCACACTGGACAACAGCTGTATACTCCCATGGTAATGAACACAGCGCCACACACCCCACACTGAACAACAGCTGTAAACTCCCATGGTCAGACCACAGCTCCTCACACCCCACACTGGACAACAGCTGTATACTCCCATGGTAATGAACACAGCGCCACACACCCCACACTGAACAACAGCTGTAAACTCCCATGGTCAGACCACAGCTGCACACACCCCACACTGAACAACAGCTGTATACTCCCATGGTCAGACCACAGCTCCGCACACCACACGCTGGACAACAGCTGTATACTCCCATGGTCAGACCACAGCTCCGCACACCCCACACTGGACAACAGCTGTATACCCCCATGGTCAGACCACACCTCCGCACACCCCATGCTGGACAACAGCTGTATACTCCCATGGTCAGACCACAGCTCTGCACACACCACACTGGACAACAGCTGTATACTCCCATGGTCAGACCACAGCTCCGCACACCCCACACTGGACAACAGCTGTATACTCCCATGGTCAGACCACAGCTTCACACATCCCATGCTGGACCAGAGCTGTATACTTCCATGGCCAGACCACAGCTCCACACACCCCATGGCAGACCTTAGCTTCCCATACCCAACAATAGACCACAGCTACACATGCCTTCACCAGATGGCAGCCGCTTGCACCCCATGCTGGACCACAACTGAGGGGACGGGAATTTCGGAGTGTCAGAAGACTGTATATAGACACTCCCCTATGACAAAGGAAATGACAGCACGCAGACATTTTATTCATAGATTTCACGGCCATATTACAGAATTAATGGGGATTTCATGTGCAATAGTGTGGCAGATATGGCAGGAGAGCAGAGAGGAGCTCCAGGCCACAAGAGATACCTCCTCCGATTGCTGCGGTGTCCGTCCACAAGTTCAAAGAATATCTCCCATAAAGATTATATGTGCATTTATCTTTCTTTTTCTCTGAGAATAAGAGCTAATTCACACATAACCTTACTTAGGGTACATCACCACAAGGGGGCGTAATCACTCATATAACACAATGCAGGAATTATGTATTATGTCTGTTAGCAAAACACAGGGCCTAAAATGACTACAAAGAGGGCAGATATGGGGGTACTGTTAGGACCTATCAACAACTGGACATGGCATCTAAGGGGTTAAACTTCCTGGACTGAAGATATTAATGGTTTGGGACATTGCAGCAGGACCCCGATTTACAGAGAATGAACGTCTTTGCAGATATGACAATGTTGTGGTTTAAAAATGGTGTGAATATAAATGCAAAAAAAAATTTTGTAAAATCTGCCCCCCCTTTTTTTTTTCTTTTTGTTTGGTTTTTTTTTTTTTTCTTCTCCTTTTTTTTTTTTGGTTGGTCTTTTTTTTTTTTTTCTTTTTTTTTTTTTTTTTTGGGCCCTTTTTTTTTTTTCCTTTTTTTTTTTTTTTTGTGTCTTTTTTTATTCTGCTCTATAACCTGTAGGTAGGACACTATGTACAATCTGCCCTCTATAACCTGTAGATAGGACGCTATGTACAATCTGCTCTATAACCTGTAGATAGGACACTATGTACAATCTGCTCTATAACCTGTATATAGGACACTATGTACAATCTGCTCTATAACCTGTAGATAGGACGCTATGTACAATCTGCTCCTCCTGCTCTATAACCTGTAGATAGGACACTATGTACAATCTGCCCGTCTATAACCTGTAGATAGGACACTATGTACAATCTGCTCTATAACCTGTAGGTAGGACGCTATGTACAATCTGCTCTATAACCTGTAGATAGGACGCTATGTACAATCTGCTCTATAACCTGTAGATAGGACACTATGTACAATCCGCTCTATAACCTGTAGATAGGTCACTATGTACAATCTGCTCCTCTATAACCTGTAGATAGGACACTATGTACAATCTGCTCTATAACCTGTAGATAGGACACTATGTACAATCTGCTCTATAACCTGTAGATAGGACACTATGTACAATCTGCTCTATAACCTGTAGGTAGGACGCTATGTACAATCTGCTCTATAACCTGTAGATAGGACGCTATGTACAATCTGCTCTATAACCTGTAGATAGGACACTATGTACAATCTGCTCTATAACCTGTAGATAGGACGCTATGTACAATCTGCTCTATAACCTGTAGATAGGACACTATGTACAATCTGCTCTATAACCTGTAGATAGGACACTATGTACAATCTGCTCTATAACCTGTAGATAGGACACTATGTACAATCTGCTCTATAACCTGTAGATAGGACGCTATGTACAATCTGCTCTATAACCTGTAGATAGGACGCTATGTACAATCTGCTCTATAACCTGTAGATAGGACGCTATGTACAATCTGCTCTATAACCTGTAGATAGGACGCTATGTACAATCTGCTCTATAACCTGTAGATAGGACACTATGTACAATCTGCTCTATAACCTGTAGATAGGACGCTATGTACAATCCTGCTCTATAACCTGTAGATAGGACACTATGTACAATCTGCTCTATAACCTGTAGATAGGACACTATGTACAATCTGCTCTATAACCTGTAGATAGGACACTATGTACAATCTGCTCTATAACCTGTAGATAGGACACTATGTACAATCTGCTCTATAACCTGTAGATAGGACACTATGTACAATCCGCTCTATAATCTGTAGATAGGACACTATGTACAATCTGCTGCCTAACCTGGGCCGCATCTGCCCCCGCTCTATAACCTGTTGATAGGACTCTATGTACAATCTGCTCTATAACCTGTAGATAGGACACTATGTACAATCTGCTCTATAACCTGTAGATAGGACACTATGTACAATCTGCTCTATAACCTGTAGATAGGACACTATGTACAATCTGCTCTATAACCTGTAGAGAGTACACTATGTACAATCTGCTCTATAACCTGTAGATAGGACACTATGTACAATCTGCTCTATAACCTGTAGATAGGACACTATGTACAATCTGCTCTATAACCTGTAGATAGGACACTATGTACAATCCGCTCTATAACCTGTAGATAAGACACTATGTACAATCTGCTCTATAACCTGTAGATAGGACACTATGTACAATCTGCTCTATAACCTGTAGATAGGACACTATGTACAATCTGCTCTATAACCTGTAGATAGGACACTATGTACAACCTGCTCTATAACCTGTAGATAGGACACTATGTATAATCTGCTCTATAACCTGTAGATAGGACACTATGTACAATCTGCTCTATAACCTGTAGATAGGACACTATGAACAGTCTGCTCTATAACCTGTAGATAAGACACTATGTACAATCTGCTCCTCCTGCTATATAACCTGTAGATAGGACACTATGTACAATCTGCTCTATAACCTGTAGATAGGACACTATGTACAATCTGCTCTATAACCTGTAGATAGGACACTATGTACAATCTGCTCTATAACCTGTAGATAGGACGCTATGTACAATCTGCTCTATAACCTGTAGATAGGACAGTATGTATAATCTGCCTCCTCCTGCTCTATAACCTGTAGATAGGACACTATGTACAATCTGCTCTATAACCTGTAGATAGGACGCTATGTACAATCTGCTCTATAACCTGTAGATAGGAAGCTATGTACAATCTGCTCTATAACCTGTAGATAGGACACTGTGTACAATCTGCTCTATAACCTGTAGATAGGACACTATGTACAATCTGCTCCTCCTGCTCTATAACCTGTAGATAGGACACTGTGTACAATCCACTCTATAACCTGTAGATAGGACACTGTGTACAATCTGCTCTATAACCTGTAGATAGGACACTATGTACAATCTGCTCCTCCTGCTCTATAACCTGTAGATAGGACACTATGTACAATCTGCTCTATAACCTGTAGATAGGACGCTGTGTGCAATCCGCTCTATAACCTCTAGATAGGACGCTGTGTACAATCTGCTCTATAACCTGTAGATAGGACACTATGTACAATCTGCTCTATAACCTGTAGATAGGACACTATGTACAATCTGTTCTATAACCTGTAGATAGGACACTATGTACAATCTGCTCTATAACCTGTAGATAGGACACTATGTACAATCTGCTCTATAACCTGTAGATAGGACACTATCTACAATCTGCTCTATAACCTGTAGATAGGACACTATGTACAATCTGCTCTATAACCTGTAGATAGGACACTATGTACAATCTGCTCCTCTATAACCTGTAGATAGGACACTATGTACAATCTGCTCTATAACCTGTAGGTAGGACAGTATGTACAATCTGCTCTATAACCTGTAGGTAGGACACTATGTACAATCTGCTCTATAACCTGTAGATAGGACGCTATGTACAATCTGCTCTATAACCTGTAGGTAGGACGCTATGTACAATCTGCTCTATAACCTGTAGATAGGACGCTATGTACAATCTGCTCTATAACCTGTAGATAGGACACTATGTACAATCTGCTCTATAACCTGTAGATAGGACGCTATGTACAATCTGCTCTATAACCTGTAGATAGGACGCTATGTACAATCTGCTCCTCCTGCTCTATAACCTATAGATAGGTCACTATGTACAATCTGCTCCTCTATAACCTGTAGATAGGACACTATGTACAATCTGCTCTATAACTTGTAGATAGGACACTATGTACAATCTGATCTATAACCTGTAGATAGGACACTATGTACAATCTGCTCTATAACCTGTAGGTAGGACGCTATGTACAATCTGCTCTATAACCTGTAGATAGGACGCTATGTACAATCTGCTCTATAACCTGTAGATAGGACACTATGTACAATCTGCTCTATAACCTGTAGATAGGACGCTATGTACAATCTGCTCTATAACCTGTAGATAGGACACTATGTATAATCTGCTCTATAACCTGTAGATAGGACACTATGTACAATCTGCTCTATAACCTGTAGATAGGACACTATGAACAGTCTGCTCTATAACCTGTAGATAAGACACTATGTACAATCTGCTCCTCCTGCTCTATAACCTGTAGATAGGACACTATGTACAATCTGCTCTATAACCTGTAGATAGGACACTATGTACAATCTGCTCTATAACCTGTAGATAGGACACTATGTACAATCTGCTCTATAACCTGTAGATAGGACGCTATGTACAATCTGCTCTATAACCTGTAGATAGGACACTATGTACAATCTGCTCTATAACCTGTAGATAGGACGCTATGTACAATCTGCTCTATAACCTGTAGATAGGAAGCTATGTACAATCTGCTCTATAACCTGTAGATAGGACACTGTGTACAATCTGCTCTATAACCTGTAGATAGGACACTATGTACAATCTGCTCCTCCTGCTCTATAACCTGTAGATAGGACACTGTGTACAATCCACTCTATAACCTGTAGATAGGACACTGTGTACAATCTGCTCTATAACCTGTAGATAGGACACTATGTACAATCTGCTCCTCCTGCTCTATAACCTGTAGATAGGACACTATGTACAATCTGCTCTATAACCTGTAGATAGGACGCTGTGTGCAATCCGCTCTATAACCTCTAGATAGGACGCTGTGTACAATCTGCTCTATAACCTGTAGATAGGACACTATGTACAATCTGCTCTATAACCTGTAGATAGGACACTATGTACAATCTGTTCTATAACCTGTAGATAGGACACTATGTACAATCTGCTCTATAACCTGTAGATAGGACACTATGTACAATCTGCTCTAAAACCTGTAGATAGGACACTATCTACAATCTGCTCTATAACCTGTAGATAGGACACTATGTACAATCTGCTCTATAACCTGTAGATAGGACACTATGTACAATCTGCTCCTCTATAACCTGTAGATAGGACACTATGTACAATCTGCTCTATAACCTGTAGGTAGGACAGTATGTACAATCTGCTCTATAACCTGTAGGTAGGACACTGGGTACAATCTGCGCTATAACCTGTAGATAGGACACTATGTACAATCTGCTCCTCTATAACCTGTAGATAGGACACTATGTACAATCTGCTCTATAACCTGTAGATAGGACACTGTGTACAATCTGCTCTATAACCTGTAGATAGGACACTATGTACAATCTGCTCCTCCTGCTCTATAACCTGTAGATAGGACACTGTGTACAATCTGCTCTATAACCTGTAGATAGGACACTATGTACAATCTGCTCCTCCTGCTCTATAACCTGTAGATAGGACACTATGTACAATCTGCTCTATAACCTGTAGATAGGACGCTATGTACAATCCGCTCTATAACCTCTAGATAGGACGCTGTGTACAATCTGCTCTATAACCTGTAGATAGGACACTATGTACAATCTGCTCTATAACCTGTAGATAGGACACTATGTACAATCTGCTCTATAACCTGTAGATAGGACACTATGTACAATCTGCTCTATAACCTGTAGATAGGACACTATGTACAATCTGCTCTATAACCTGTAGATAGGACACTATCTACAATCTGCTCTATAACCTGTAGATAGGACACTATGTACAATCTGCTCTATAACCTGTAGATAGGACACTATGTACAATCTGCTCTATAACCTGTAGATAGGACACTATGTACAATCCGCTCTATAACCTGTAGATAGGACGCTATGTACAATCTGCTCTATAACCTGTAGATAGGACACTATGTACAATCTGCTCTATAACCTGTAGATAGGACACTATGTACAATCTGCTCTATAACCTGTAGATAGGACACTATGTACAATCTGCTCTATAACCTGTAGATAGGACACTATGTACAATCTGCTCTATAACCTGTAGATAGGACACTATGTACAATCTGCTCTATAACCTGTAGATAGGACACTATGTACAATCTGCTCTATAACCTGTAGATAGGACACTAGGTACAATCTGCTCCTCTATAACCTGTAGATAGGACACTATGTACAATCTGCTCCTCTATAACCTGTAGATAGGACACTATGTACAATCTGCTCTATAACCTGTAGATAGGACACTGTGTACAATCTGCTCTATAACCTGTAGATAGGACACTATGTACAATCTGCCCTCCTATAACCTGTAGATAGGACACTATGTACAATCTGCTCTATAACCTGTAGATAGGACACTGTGTACAATCTGCTCTATAACCTGTAGATAGGACACTATGTACAATCTGCTCCTCCTGCTCTATAACCTGTAGATAGGACACTATGTACAATCTGCTCTATAACCTGTAGATAGGACACTATGTACAATCATCCTGCTCTATAACCTGTAGATAGGACACTATGTACAATCTGCTCTATAACCTGTAGATAGGACACTATGTACAATCTGCTCTATAACCTGTAGATAGGACACTATGTACAATCTGCTCTATAACCTGTAGATAGGACACTATGTACAATCTGCTCTATAACCTGTAGATAGGACACTATGTACAATCTGCTCTATAACCTGTAGATAGGACACTATGTACAATCTGCTCTATAACCTGTAGATAGGACACTATGTACAATCTGCTCTATAACCTGTAGATAGGACACTATGTACAATCTGCTCTATAACCTGTAGATAGGACACTATGTACAATCTGCTCTATAACCTGTAGATAGGACACTATGTACAATCTGCTCTATAACCTGTAGATAGGACACTATGTACAATCTGCTCTATAACCTGTAGATAGGACACTATGTACAATCTGCTCCTCTATAACCTGTAGATAGGACACTATGTACAATCTGCTCTATAACCTGTAGGTAGGACAGTATGTACAATCTGCTCTATAACCTGTAGATAGGACACTGGGTACAATCTGCTCTATAACCTGTAGATAGGACACTATGTACAATCTGCTCCTCTATAACCTGTAGATAGGACACTATGTACAATCTGCTCTATAACCTGTAGATAGGACACTGTGTACAATCTGCTCTATAACCTGTAGATAGGACACTATGTACAATCTGCTCTATAACCTGTAGATAGGACACTATGTACAATCTGCTCCTCTATAACCTGTAGATAGGACACTATGTACAATCTGCTCTATAACCTGTAGATAGGACACTATGTACAATCTGCTCTATAACCTGTAGATAGGACACTATGCACAATCTGCTCCTCTATAACCTGTAGATAGGACACTATGTACAATCTGCTGTATAACCTGTAGATAAGACGCTATGTACAATCTGCTCTATAACCTGTAGATAGGACACTATGTACAATCTGCTCTATAACCTGTAGATAGGACACTATGTACAATCTGCTGTATAACCTGTAGATAGGACACTATGTACAGTCTGCTCTATAACCTGTAGATAGGACATTATGTACAATCTGCTCTATAACCTGTAGATAGGACACTATGTACAGTCTGCTCTATAACCTGTAGATAGGACACTATGTACTGTACAATCTGCTCTATAACCTGTAGATAGGACACTATGTACAATCTGCTCTATAACCTGTAGATAGGACACTATGTACAATCTGCTCTATAACCTGTAGATAGGACATTATGTACAATCTGCTCTATAACCTGTAGATAGGACACTATGTACAATCTGCTCTATAACCTGTACATAGGACACTATGTACAATCTGCTCTATAACCTGTAGATAGGACACTATGTACTGTACAATCTGCTCTATAACCTGTAGATAGGACACTATGTACAATATGCTCTATAACCTGTAGATAGGACACTATGTACAATCTTCTCTATAACCTGTAGATAGGACACTATGTACAATCTGCTCTATAACCTGTAGATAGGACACTATGTGCAATCTGCTCTATAACCTGTATATAGGACACTATGTACAATCTGCTCTATAACCTGTAGATAGGACACTATGTACAATCTGCTCTATAACCTGTAGATAGGACATTATGTACAATCTGCTCTATAACCTGTAGATAGGACACTATGTACAATCTGCTCTATAACCTGTAGATAGGACACTATGTACAATCCGCTCTATAACCTGTAGATAGGACACTATGTACAATCTGCTCTATAACCTGTAGATAGGACACTATGTACAATCTGCTCTATAACCTGTAGATAGGACACTATGTACAATCTGCTCTATAACCTGTAGATAGGACACTGTGTACAATCTGCCCTCCTGCTCTATAACCTGTAGATAGGACACTATGTACAATCTGCTCTATAACCTGTAGATCGGACACTATGTACAATCTGCTCTATAACCTGTAGATAGGACACTATGTACAATCTGCTCTATAACCTGTAGATAGGACACTATGTACAATCTGCTCTATAACCTGTAGATAGGACACTATGTACAATCTGCTGTATAACCTGTAGATAGGACACTATGTACAATCTGCTGTATAACCTGTAGATAGGACACTATGTACAATCTGCTCTATAACCTGTAGATAGGACGCTATGTACAATCTGCTCCTCCTGCTCTATAACCTGTAGATAGGACACTATGTACAATCTGCTCTATAACCTGTAGATAGGACACTGTGTACAATCTGCTCTATATCCTGTAGATAGGACGCTATGTACAATCTGCTCTATAACCTGTAGATAGGACACTATGTACAATCTGCTCTATAACCTGTAGATAGGACACTATGTACAATCTGCTCTATAACCTGTAGATAGGACACTATGTACAATCTGCTCTATAACCTGTAGATAGGACACTATGTACAATCTGCTCTATAACCTGTAGATAGGACACTATGTACAATCTGCTCTATAACCTGTAGATAGGACACTATGTACAATCTGCTCTATAACCTGTAGATAAGACACTATGTACAATCTGCTCCTCCTGCTCTATAACCTGTAGATAGGACACTATGTACAATCTGCTCTATAACCTGTAGATAGGACACTATGTACAATCTGCTCTATAACCTGTAGATAGGACACTATGTACAATCTGCTCCTCCTGCTCTATAACCTGTAGATAGGACACTATGTACAATCTGCTCTATAACCTGTAGATAGGACACTATGTACAATCTGCTCTATAACCTGTAGATAGGACACTATGTACAATCTGCTCTATAACCTGTAGATAGGACACTATGTACAATCTGCTCTATAACCTGTAGATAGGACACTATGTACAATCTGCTCTATAACCTGTAGATAGGACACTATGTACAATCTGCTCTATAACCTGTAGATAGGACACTATGTACAATCTGCTCTATAACCTGTAGATAGGACACTATGTACAATCTGCTCTATAACCTGTAGATAGGACACTATGTACAATCTGCTCTATAACCTGTAGATAGGACACTATGTACAATCTGCTCCTCTATAACCTGTAGATAGGACACTATGTACAATCTGCTCTATAACCTGTAGGTAGGACAGTATGTACAATCTGCTCTATAACCTGTAGGTAGGACACTGGGTACAATCTGCTCTATAACCTGTAGATAGGACACTATGTACAATCTGCTCCTCTATAACCTGTAGATAGGACACTATGTACAATCTGCTCTATAACCTGTAGATAGGACACTGTGTACAATCTGCTCTATAACCTGTAGATAGGACACTATGTACAATCTGCTCCTCCTGCTCTATAACCTGTAGATAGGACACTGTGTACAATCTGCTCTATAACCTGTAGATAGGACACTATGTACAATCTGCTCCTCTGCTCTATAACCTGTAGATAGGACACTATGTACAATCTGCTCTATAACCTGTAGATAGGACGCTATGTACAATCCGCTCTATAACCTCTAGATAGGACGCTGTGTACAATCTGCTCTATAACCTGTAGATAGGACACTATGTACAATCTGCTCTATAACCTGTAGATAGGACACTATGTACAATCTGCTCTATAACCTGTAGATAGGACACTATGTACAATCTGCTCTATAACCTGTAGATAGGACGCTATGTACAATCCGCTCTATAACCTCTAGATAGGACGCTGTGTACAATCTGCTCTATAACCTGTAGATAGGACACTATGTACAATCTGCTCTATAACCTGTAGATAGGACACTATGTACAATCTGCTCTATAACCTGTAGATAGGACACTATGTACAATCTGCTCTATAACCTGTAGATAGGACACTATCTACAATCTGCTCTATAACCTGTAGATAGGACACTATGTACAATCTGCTCTATAACCTGTAGATAGGACACTATGTACAATCTGCTCCTCTATAACCTGTAGATAGGACACTATGTACAATCTGCTCTATAACCTGTAGGTAGGACAGTATGTACAATCTGCTCTATAACCTGTAGGTAGGACACTGGGTACAATCTGCTCTATAACCTGTAGATAGGACACTATGTACAATCTGCTCCTCTATAACCTGTAGATAGGACACTATGTACAATCTGCTCTATAACCTGTAGATAGGACACTGTGTACAATCTGCTCTATAACCTGTAGATAGGACACTATGTACAATCTGCTCTATAACCTGTAGATAGGACACTATGTACAATCTGCTCCTCTATAACCTGTAGATAGGACACTATGTACAATCTGCTCTATAACCTGTAGATAGGACACTATGTACAATCTGCTCTATAACCTGTAGATAGGACACTATGCACAATCTGCTCCTCTATAACCTGTAGATAGGACACTATGTACAATCTGCTGTATAACCTGTAGATAAGACGCTATGTACAATCTGCTCTATAACCTGTAGATAGGACACTATGTACAATCTGCTCTATAACCTGTAGATAGGACACTATGTACAATCTGCTCTATAACCTGTAGATAGGACACTATGTACAGTCTGCTCTATAACCTGTAGATAGGACACTATGTACAATCTGCTCTATAACCTGTAGATAGGACACTATGTACAGTCTGCTCTATAACCTGTAGATAGGACATTATGTACAATCTGCTCTATAACCTGTAGATAGGACACTATGTACAGTCTGCTCTATAACCTGTAGATAGGACACTATGTACTGTACAATCTGCTCTATAACCTGTAGATAGGACACTATGTACAATCTGCTCTATAACCTGTAGATAGGACATTATGTACAATCTGCTCTATAACCTGTAGATAGGACACTATGTACAATCTGGTCTATAACCTGTACATAGGACACTATGTACAATCTGCTCTATAACCTGTAGATAGGACACTATGTACTGTACAATCTGCTCTATAACCTGTAGATAGGACACTATGTACAATATGCTCTATAACCTGTAGATAGGACACTATGTACAATATGCTCTATAACCTGTAGATAGGACATTATGTACAATCTGCTCTATAACCTGTAGATAGGACACTATGTGCAATCTGCTCTATAACCTGTACATAGGACACTATGTACAATCTGCTCTATAACCTGTAGATAGGACACTATGTACAATCTGCTCTATAACCTGTAGATAGGACATTATGTACAATCTGCTCTATAACCTGTAGATAGGACACTATGTACAATCTGCTCTATAACCTGTAGATAGGACACTATGTACAATCCGCTCTATAACCTGTAGATAGGACACTATGTACAATCTGCTCTATAACCTGTAGATAGGACACTATGTACAATCTGCTCTATAACCTGTAGATAAGACACTATGTACAATCTGCTCTATAACCTGTATATAGGACACTGTGTACAATCTGCTCCTCCTGCTCTATAACCTGTAGATAGGACACTATGTACAATCTGCTCTATAACCTGTAGATCGGACACTATGTACAATCTGCTCTATAACCTGTAGATAGGACACTATGTACAATCTGCTCTATAACCTGTAGATAGGACACTATGTACAATCTGCTCTATAACCTGTAGATAGGACACTATGTACAGTCTGCTGTATAACCTGTAGATAGGACACTATGTACAATCTGCTCTATAACCTGTAGATAGGACGCTATGTACAATCTGCTCCTCCTGCTCTATAACCTGTAGATAGGACACTATGTACAATCTGCTCTATAACCTGTAGATAGGACACTGTGTACAATCTGCTCTATATCCTGTAGATAGGACGCTATGTACAATCTGCTCTATAACCTGTAGATAGGACACTATGTACAATCTGCTCTATAACCTGTAGATAGGACACTATGTACAATCTGCTCTATAACCTGTAGATAGGACACTATGTACAAGCTGCTCTATAACCTGTAGATAGGACACTATGTACAATCTGCTCCTCCTGCTCTATAACCTGTAGATAGGACACTATGTACAATCTGCTCTATAACCTGTAGATAGGACACTATGTACAATCTGCTCTATAACCTGTAGATAAGACACTATGTACAATCTGCTCCTCCTGCTCTATAACCTGTAGATAGGACACTATGTACAATCTGCTCTATAACCTGTAGATAGGACACTATGTACAATCTGCTCTATAACCTGTAGATAGGACAGTATGCACAATCTGCTCCTCCTGCTCTATAACCTGTAGATAGGACACTATGTACAATCTGCTCTATAACCTGTAGATAGGACACTATGTACAATCTGCTCTATAACCTGTAGATAGGACACTATGTACAATCTGCTCTATAACCTGTAGATAGGACACTATGTACAATCTGCTCTATAACCTGTAGATAGGACACTATGTACAATCCGCTCTATAACCTGTAGATAAGACACTATGTACAATCTGCTCTATAACCTGTAGATAGGACACTATGTACAATCTGCTCTATAACCTGTAGATAGGGGACTATGTACAATCTGCTCTATAACCTGTAGATAGGGAAAAGTACAATCTGATCTATAACCTGTAGATAGGACACTATGTACAATCTGCTCTATAACCTGTAGATAAGACACTATGTACAATCTGCTCTATAACCTGTAGATAGGACACTATGTACAATCTGCTCTATAACCTGTAGATAGGACACTATGTACAATCTGCTCTATAACCTGTAGATAGGACACTATGTACAATCTGCTCTATAACCTGTAGATGGGACACTATGTACAATCTGCTCTATAACCTGTAGATAGGACACTATGTACAATCTGCTCTATAACCTGTAGATGGGACACTGTGTACAATCTGCTCTATAACCTGTAGATAGGACACTATGTACAATCTGCTCTATAACCTGTAGATGGGACACTATGTACAATCTGCTCTATAACCTGTAGATGGGACACTATGTACAATCTGCTCTATAACCTGTAGATGGGACACTGTGTACAATCTGCTCTATAACCTGTAGATAGGACACTATGTACAATCTGCTCTATAACCTGTAGATGGGACACTATGTACAATCTGCTCTATAACCTGTAGATAGGACACTATGTACAATCTGCTCTATAACCTGTAGATAGGACACTATGTACAATCTGCTCTATAACCTGTAGATAGGACACTATGTACAATCTGCTCTATAACCTGTACATAGGACACTATGTACAATCTTCTCCGCTCCTCCTGGTATAATATATACCCAGTCACTGGTCTTGTGTTAGGAAGTGTTTTTAAAACTTTGTGTTTTTTTTTTTTTTTTTAATAATAATTAAATATTTTTTTTTTTTTTTTTTGTTTTTATAAAGATTATTTTTTCCTCTCTTGTGGGGGTTGTTGTCCCGGGGGGTGAACGGGGCAACCCTTAAAAAATTTCCCGTGGTTGTGTGTGTTTTTTCGGGTCAGCAGTTGGCTAAAGCCCGTATCTCGGAGGAGGTCCAGGAGAGTGTGTGTCTCTGCCAGTGTCCATGCCCGAGCAGCTTGTGTCTGACGCTCCATCATTTATCTTTGGGTAGGCAATTGGAGACACAGTGAGACAAGCAGAAGGACGGAGCGGTCATAGACGGCAGGGGAGGTTGTAAGGGCTGTCCCTGAAATTCAGGACAATATGAAGAGAAAGAGAGCACCATGAAATCTATAGTATAGACAGATATACAGTATAATAAAGTAACAAACTCGCCTTCGCTTGTTTACTAAGAAACCACTTCTGAAATCTAATATCAGCAAAAAATAATCCACATTGGAGTTCACGTTTCATATTAAATTACTAAAATCATCTCCTTTATTTTATTTTTACAATAATTATTTTCAGTGAATCCCAATACAAATAGTTGTAGAAAATTCCACACGGGTTAAACAATCTCGGGAAAAGGACCCTGCTCCTTCATCATAAGAAATATCCATTGTAAGATTTATACATAATTCATGTACATTTTATTCCATGCAAAAAGTGTTTGATATAATAGAAAAACAGAACTTAATAGTTGGTCCAGAAAACTTTGCCTGCAGTTACAGAGGTCGGACGTCTCAGGTCGGCAGTTACAGAGGTCGGACGTCTCAGGTCGGCAGTTACAGAGGTCGGATGTCTCAGGTCGGCAGTTACAGAGGTCGGACGTCTCACGTCGGCAGTTACAGAGGTCGGACGTCTCACGTCGGCAGTTACAGAGGTCGGACGTCTCACGTCGGCAGTTACAGAGGTCGGACGTCTCAAGTCAGCAGTTACAGACGTCGGACGTCTCACGTCGGCAGTTACAGAGGTCGGACGTCTCAGATCGGCAGTTACAGAGGTCGGACGTCTCACGTCGGCAGTTACAGAGGTCGGACGTCTCAGATCGGCAGTTACAGAGGTCGGACGTCTCAGATCGGCAGTTACAGAGATCTTCTCCTACATTAATTTTCAGCTCCCTCCAAAGATTTTCGATTGGGTTGAGATCTGGAGACTGGCTAGGCCACACCAGGACCCTGAAATGCTTCTTACGAAGGCGCTCCTTCATTGTCCTGGTTGTGTGTTTTGGGTCATTATCATGCTGGACAACCCATCCAAGACCCATCTTCAATGCTCTTACTGAGGGAAGGAAGTTGTTGGCCAAATTCTCGCAATACATGGCCCCATCCATCCTCCCTTCACTACGGTGCAGTTGTCCTGTCCCCTTTGCAGAAAAGCACCCCAAAGTATGATGTTTCCACCCCAATGCTTCACAGTTGGGATTGTGTTCTTGTGGAATTGATACTAAAATGTTCTATATTGGGCTCATCTGATCACATGACTTCTCCCATGCCTCTTCTGGATCATCCAGATCAGGTCACTGGCGAACTCCGAATGTGCCAGGACATGTGTGGGCGTGAGGAGGGGGACCCTGTGTGCCCAGCAGGATAATCCATGATGGTGTAGTGTGTTACTATCAGTAATCTTGGAGACTGTGGCCCCAGCACTCTTCAGGTCATTGACCAGCTCTTCCTGTGTAGTTCTGGGCTGATTCCTGACCTTTCTCTGAATCCTCCTTACCCCATGAGGCGAGATCTTGCATGGAGTCTCAGGCCGAGGGATTGACAGTCATCTTGTGTTTCTTCCATTTTCTAATAATTGTTGCCTTCTCACCAAGCTGCTTGCCCATTGTCCTGTAGCCCATCCCAGCCTTGAGCAGGTCTACAATGTTCTCCCCGGTGTCCTTAGACAGCTCTTTGGTCTTGGCCATGGTGGAGAGGTCGGAGTGTGACTGAGTGTGTGAACAGGCGTCTATTATACAGGTAATGAGTGCAGAGGAGGAGAAACTATCAGGTCTGTGAGAGCGGGGAGTCTTACTGGTCGGTGACCAAATACTTATTATATGGAATAAAATGCACAATAATTATTTATAAATCTTACAGCGGGATTTTCTGGATTTTTCTTTAGATTCTGTCTCTCACAGTTGAAGTGAAACTACGATAAAAAAATTACCGACCTCTCCATTCTGTGTAGGCGAGAAAACTTGTAAAATCACCAAATACTGTATCAAATACAAATATACAGTCATATGAAAAAGTTTGGACACCCCTATTAATCTTAATCATTTTTAGTTCTAAATATTTGGGTGTTTGCAACAGCCATTTCAATTTGATATATCTAATAACTGATGGACACAGTAATATTTCAGGATTGAAATGAGGTTTATTGTACTAACAGAAAATGTTAAACCAAAATTTGACCGGTGCAAAAATTTGGGTACCCTTATCATTTTATTGATTTGAATACTCCTAACTACTTTTTACTGACTTACTGAAGCACAAAATTGGTTTTGTAACCTCACTGAGCTTTGAACTTCATAGCCAGGTGTATCCAATCATGAGAAAAGGTATTTAAGGTGGCCAATTGCAAGTTGTTCTCCTATTTGAATCTCCTCTGAAGAGTGGCATCATGGGCTCCTCAAAACAACTCTCAAATGATCTGAAAACAAAGATTGTTCAACATAGTTGTTCAGGGGAAGGATACAAAAAGTTGTCTCAGAGATTTAACCTGTCAGTTTCCACTGTGAGGAACATAGTAAGGAAATGGAAGACCACAGGGACAGTTCTTGTTAAGCCCAGAAGTGGCAGGCCAAGAAAAATATCAGAAAGGCAGAGAAGAAGAATGGTGAGAACAGTCAAGGACAATCCACAGACCACCTCCAAAGAGCTGCAGCATCATCTTGCTGCAGATGGTGTCACTGTGCATCGGTCAACAATACAGCACACTTTGCACAAGGAGAAGCTGTATGGGAGAGTGATGCGAAAGAAGCCGTTTCTGAAAGCACGCCACAAACAGAGTCGCCTGAGGTATGCAAAAGCACATTTGGACAAGCCAGCTTCATTTTGGAAGAAGGTCCTGTGGACTGATGAAACAAAGATTGAGTTGTTTGGTCATACAAAAAGGCGTTATGCATGGCGTCCAAAAAACACAGCATTCCAAGAAAAACACTTGCTACCCACTGTAACATTTGGTGGAGGTTCCATCATGCTTTGGGGCTGTGTGGCCAATGCCGGCACCGGGAATCTTGTTAAAGTTGAGGGTCGCATGGATTCAACTCAGTATCAGCAGATTCTTGAGAATAATGTACAAGAATCAGTGACGAATTTGAAGTTACGCCGGGGATGGATATTTCAGCAAGACAATGATCCAAATCTACTCAGGCATTCATGCAGAGGAACAATTACAATGTTCTGGAATGGCCATCCCAGTCCCCAGACCTGAATATCATTGAACATCTGTGGGATCATTTGAAGCGGGCTGTCCATGCTCGGCGACCATCAAACTTAACTGAACTGGAATTGTTTTGTAAATAGGAATGGTCAAAAATACCTTCATCCAGGATCCAGGAACTGATTAAAAGCTACAGGAAGCGACTAGAGGCAAAAGGAGGATCTACTGAATATTAATGTCACTTTTCTGTTGAGGTGCCCATACTTTTGCACCGGTCAAATTTTGGTTTAATGCATATTGCACATTTTCTGTTAGTACAATAAACCTCATTTCAATCCTGAAATATTACTGTGTCCATCAGTTATTAGATATATCAAATTGAAATGGCTGTTGTAAACACCCAAATATTTAGAACTAAAAATGATTAAGATTAATAGGGGTGCCCAAACTTTTTCATATGACTGTATATATATGTGTGTGCGATATAGGGAGATTAGATTGTCAGCTCCTGGGGTCAGGGATGATAGGGGTGGTAGTTATATAGGTAACAGACACTAAGCAGGTCAATGTCGGACACAATTAGTATTCATGATGACGACACGGATTAGTGAGCTATACAACTCCCAGTGAGGGGCCGGGTAGGGGTGTGGCTCCCGCCATCTTACCACTCCCTCTGAAGTTCTCTCTTTCCGTATTATCGGGCTTTGTTGTTCCTGGTAAATGTGACGTCACAGGAAAAGGCGGAGCTTCTGTGCGGAGGGGCGGGGTCTCCAGTGTCAGTTCTGTGCTGTATATTGAAGTAGTGGAAGCCGATCACGTGTCAGTGGTGGTGGGAAATAGCGGTGAGTACTGAGAAGTTTACATGGGACTGCGTGACGGCTGGGGAGAGAGAGAGGTGTACATGGGACTGCTGGGGAGAGACAGAGGTGTGTACATGGGAATGCTGGGGAGAGAGAGAGGTGTGTACATGGGACTGCTGGGGAGAGAGAGATGTGTGTACATGGGACTGCTGAGGAGAGAGAGAGGTGTGTACATGGGACTGCTGGGGAGAGAGAGAGAGGTGTACATGGGACTGCTGGGGAGAGAGAGAGAGGTGTGTACATGGGACAGCTGGGGGAGAGAGAGAGAGAGAGAGGT
The DNA here is from genome assembly GCA_947044405.1 of Leptodactylus fallax. Classification (NCBI taxonomy): domain Eukaryota; kingdom Metazoa; phylum Chordata; class Amphibia; order Anura; family Leptodactylidae; genus Leptodactylus; species Leptodactylus fallax. Next base: position 531,424 of record CAMRHE010000689.1, read on the forward strand.
GTACATGGGACTGCTGGGGAGAGAGAGAGGTGTGTACATGGGACTGCTGGGGAGAGAGAGAGGTGTACATGGGACTGCTGGGGAGAGAGAGAGAGGTGTGTGTGTACATGTGACTGCCGAGGAGAGAGAGGTGTACATGGGACTGCTGGGGAGAGAGAGAGAGAGGTGTGTGTGTGTACATGTGACTGCCGAGGAGAGAGAGGTGTACATGGGACTGCTGGGGAGAGAGAGAGGTGTACATGGGACTGCTGGGGAGAGAGAGAGAGGTGTGTGTGTACATGTGACTGCCGAGGAGAGAGAGGTGTGTGTACATGGGACTGCTGGGGAGAGAGAGAGGTGTGTACATGGGACTGCTGGGGAGAGAGAGAGAGGTGTGTACATGGGACTGCTGGGGAGAGAGAGAGGTGTGTACATGGGACTGCTGGGGGGAGAGAGAGGTGTGTACATGGGACTGCTGGGGAGAGAGAGAGGTGTGTACATGGGACAGCTGGGGAGAGAGAGAGAGAGAGAGGTGTACATGGGACTGCTGGGGAGAGAGAGAGGTGTGTACATGGGACTGCTGGGGAGAGAGAGAGGTGTACATGGGACTGCTGGGGAGAGAGAGAGGTGTGTGTGTACATGTGACTGCCGAGGAGAGAGAGGTGTACATGGGACTGCTGGGGAGAGAGAGAGAGGTGTGTGTGTGTACATGTGACTGCTGAGGAGAGAGAGGTGTACATGGGACTGCTGGGGAGAGAGAGAGGTGTACATGGGACTGCTGGGGGAGAGAGAGAGAGGTGTGTGTGTACATGTGACTGCCGAGGAGAGAGAGGTGTGTGTACATGGGACTGCTGGGGAGAGAGAGAGGTGTGTACATGGGACTGCTGGGGAGAGAGAGAGAGGTGTGTACATGGGACTGCTGGGGAGAGAGAGAGGTGTGTACATGGGACTGCTGGGGGGAGAGAGAGGTGTGTACATGGGACTGCTGGGGGGAGAGAGAGGTGTGTACATGGGACTGCTGGGGAGAGAGAGAGGTGTGTACATGGGACTGCTGGGGAGAGAGAGAGAGAGGTGTGTACATGGGACTGCTGGGGGAGAGAGAGAGAGGTGTGTACATGGGACTGCTGGGGAGAGAGAGAGAGAGGTGTGTACATGGGACTGCTGGGGAGAGAGAGAGAGGTGTGTACATGGGACTGCTGGGGGAGAGAGAGAGGTGTGTACATGGGACTGCTGGGGAGAGAGAGAGGTGTGTGTGTGTACATGGGACTGCTGGGGGGAGAGAGAGAGAGAGGTGTACATGGGACTGCTGGGGAGAGAGAGAGGTGTGTACATGGGACTGCTGGGGAGAGAGAGAGGTGTACATGGGACTGCTGGGGAGAGAGAGAGAGGTGTGTGTGTACATGTGACTGCCAAGGAGAGAGAGGTGTACATGGGACTGCTGGGGAGAGAGAGAGAGGTGTGTGTGTACATGTGACTGCCGAGGGAGAGAGAGAGGTGTACATGGGACTGCTGGGGAGAGAGAGAGAGAGAGGTGTACATGGGACTGCTGGGGAGAGAGAGGTGTACATGGGACTGCTGGGGAGAGAGAGGTGTGTACATGGGACTGCTGGGGAGAGAGAGGTGTGTACATGGGACTGCTGGGGGAGAGAGAGAGAGGTGTACATGGGACTGCTGGGGGAGAGAGAGAGAGGTGTACATGGGACTGCTGGGGAGAGAGAGAGAGGTGTGTACATGGGACTGCTGGGGGAGAGAGAGAGGTGTGTACATGGGACTGCTGGGGGGAGAGAGAGGTGTATACATGGGACTGCTGGGGAGAGAGAGAGGTGTGTACATGGGACTGCTGGGGGAGAGAGAGAGAGAGGTGTACATGGGACTGCTGGGGGAGAGAGAGAGAGGTGTGTACATGGGACTGCTGGGGAGAGAGAGAGAGGTGTGTACATGGGACTGCTGGGGAGAGAGAGAGGTGTGTACATGGAACTGCTGGGGGGAGAGAGAGAGGTGTACATGGGACTGCTGGGGAGAGAGAGAGGTGTGTACATGGGACTGCTGGGGAGAGAGAGAGGTGTACATGGGACTGCTGGGGAGAGAGAGAGAGGTGTGTGTGTACATGTGACTGCCAAGGAGAGAGAGGTGTACATGGGACTGCTGGGGAGAGAGAGAGAGGTGTGTGTGTACATGTGACTGCCGGGGAGAGAGAGAGGTGTGTGTACATGGGACTGCTGGGGAGAGAGAGAGAGGTGTGTACATGGGACTGCTGGGGAGAGAGAGAGAGAGAGGTGTACATGGGACTGCTGGGGAGAGAGAGGTGTGTACATGGGACTGCTGTGGAGAGAGAGGCGTGTACATGGGACTGCTGGGGAGAGAGAGGTGTGTACATGGGACTGCCGGGGGAGAGAGAGAGGTGTACATGGGACTGCCGAGGAGAGAGAGAGGTGTGTGTACATGGGACTGCTGGGGAGAGAGAGAGAGAGAGAGAGAGAGAGAGGTGTGTGTACATGGGACTGCTGAGGAGAGAGAGAGAGAGGTGTGTGTACATGGGACTGCTGAGGAGAGAGAGAGAGGTGTGTGTACATGGGACTGCCAAGGAGAGAGAGGTGTGTGTACATGGGACTGCCGAGAGAGAGAGAGAGAGGTGTGTGTACATGGGACTGCCGAGGGAGAGAGAGAGAGGTGTGTGTACATGGGACTGCCGAGCCAGAGAGAGAGGTGTGTGTGTACATGGGACTGCTGAGCAGAGAGAGAGAGGTGTGTGTGTACATGGGACTGCTGAAGAGAGAGAGAGAGGGTGTGTGTACATGGGACTGCTGGGGGAGAGAGAGAGGTGTGTACATGGTACTGCTGAGGGGAGAGAGAGAGGTGTGTGTACATGGGACTGCTGAGGAGAGAGAGAGAGGTGTGTGTCCATGGGACCGCCGGGGAGAGAGAGAGTGTGTATATGGGACTGCTGGGGGAGAGAGAGATGTGTGTACATGTGACTGCCGAGAGAGAGAGAGGTGTGTACATGGGACTGCCGAGGAAGAGAGAGAGGTGTGTGTACATGGGACTGCTGGGGGAGAGAGAGAGAGGTGTGTACATGGGACTGCTGGGGAGAGAGAGAGAGAGGTGTGTACATGGGACTGCTGGGGAGAGAGAGGTGTGTACATGGGACTGCTGGGGAGAGAGAGAGAGAGAGAGAGAGGTGTGTGTGTACATGGGACTGCTGGGGAGAGAGAGAGAGAGAGAGGGGTGTGTGTGTACATGGGACTGCTGGGGAGAGAGAGAGAGAGAGAGGTGTGTGTGTGTACATGGGACTGCTGGAGGAGAGAGAGAGGTGTGTACATGGGACTGCTGGGGAGAGAGAGAGAGAGGTGTGTACATGGGACTGCTGGGGTGAGAGAGAGGTGTGTACATGGGACTGCTGGGGAGAGAGAGAGAGGTGTGTGTGTACATGGGACTGCTGGGGAGAGAGAGAGAGATGTGTGTGTACATGGGACTGCTGGGGAGAGGTGAGGGGAGAGAGAGAGGTGTGTGTGTACATGGAACTGCTGGGGAGAGAGAGAGAGGTGTGTGTACATGGGACTGCTGGGGAGAGAGAGAGAGAGAGAGGTGTGTGTGTAGATGGGACTGCTGAGGAGAGAGAGAGAGGTGTGTGTACATGGGACTGCTGAGGAGAGAGAGAGAGGTGTGTGTGTACATGGGATTGCTGGGGAGAGAGAGAGAGGTGTGTGTGTACATGGGACTGCTGGGGAGAGAGAGAGTGTGTGTGTACATGGGACTGCTGGGGAGAGAGAGAGAGAGTGTGTGTGTACATGGGACTGCTGGGGAGAGAGAGAGGTGTGTGTGTACATGGGACTGCTGGGGAGAGAGAGAGGTGTGTACATGGGACTGCTGGGGAGAGAGAGAGAGAGAGGTGTGTACATGGGACTGCTGGGGAGAGAGAGAGAGGTGTGTACATCAGACTGCTGGGGAGAGAGGTGTGTGTACATGGGACTGCTGAGGACAGAGAGTGTGTGTACATGGGACTGCTGGGGAGAGACAGAGGTGTGTGCATGGGGCTCTGTGAGAGAGAGAGGTGTGTACATGGGACTGCTGAGGGAGAGAGAGGTGTGTGTACATGGGACTGCTGGGGAGAGAGAGAGAGAGGGGGGAGGTGTGTGTACATGGGACTGCTGAGGAGAGAGAGAGAGGTGTGTGTGTACATGGGGCTGCTGGGGAGAGAGAGAGAGAGGTGTGTGTGTGTACATGGGACTGCTGGGGAGAGAGAGAGAGAGAGAGGTGTGTACATGGGACTGCTGGGGAGAGAGAGAGAGAGGTGTGTACATGGGACTGCTGAGGAGAGAGGTGTGTGTACATGGGACTGCTGAGGGAGAGAGGTGTGTGTACATGGGACTGCTGAGGAGAGAGAGAGAGAGAGTGTGTGTGTACATGGGACTGCTGGGGAGAGAGAGAGGTGTGTGTGTACATGGGACTGCTGGGTGGAGAGAGAGGTGTGTGTGTACAGGGGGTGCGGGGGAGAGAGCGAGAGGTGTGTACATGGGACTGCTGGGGAGAGAGAGAGGTGTGTACATGGGACTGCTGGGGAGAGAGAGAGAGAGGTGTGTGTGTACATGGGACTGCTGGGGAGAGAGAGAGGTGTGTGTGTGTACATGGGACTGCTGGGGAGAGAGAGGTGTGTACCATGGGACTGCTGGGGAGAGAGAGAGGTGTGTGTGTACATGGGACTGCTGGGGAGAGAGAGAGGTGTGCGTGTACATGGGACTGCTGGGGAGAGAGAGAGAGAGAGAGAGGGTGTGTGTGTGTACATGGGACTGCTGGGGAGAGAGAGAGAGGTGTGTGGGCCGACATGGGACTGCTGGGGAGAGAGAGATGTGTGTACCAGGGGAGTGCTGGGAGAGAGAGAGAGAGGTGTGTACATGGGACTGCTGGGGGGAGCGAGAGGTGTGTACATGGGACTGCTGAGGAGAGAGGTGTGTGTACATGGGACTGCTGAGGAGAGAGGTGTGTGTACATGGGACTGCTGGGGGAGAGAGAGAGGGTGTGTACATGGGACTGCTGGGGAGAGAGAGAGAGAGAGGTGTGTGTGTACATGGGACTGCTGGGGAGAGAGAGAGAGAGGTGTGTGTGTACATGGGACTGCTGAGGAGACAGAGGTGTGTGTACATGGGACTGCTGAGGAGAGAGAGAGAGGTGTGTACATGGGACTGCTGGGGAGAGAGAGAGAGGGTGTGTACATCGGACTGCTGGGGGAGAGAGAGAGAGGTGTGTACATGGGAATGCTGGGGAGAGAGAGAGAGGTGTGTACATGGGACTGCTGGGGAGAGAGAGAGAGGTGTGTGTGTACATGGGACTGCTGAGGAGAGAGAGAGAGGTGTGTACATGGGACTGCTGGGGAGAGAGAGAGAGTGTGTGTGTGTACATGGGACTGCTGGGGGGAGAGAGAGAGAGAGGTGTGTACATGGGACTGCTGGGGAGAGAGAGATGTGTGTACATGGGACTGCTGAGGGAGAGAGAGAGGTGTGTACATGGGACTGCTGGGGGGAGAGAGAGAGAGGTGTGTACATGGGACAGCTGGGGAGAGAGAGAGAGAGTGTGTACATGGGACTGCTGGGGAGAGAGAGAGGTGTGTACATGGGACTGCTGGGGAGAGAGAGAGGTGTACATGGGACTGCTGGGGAAGAGAGAGAGAGAGGTGTGTGTGTACATGTGACTGCGGGGGAGAGAGAGGTGTACATGGGACTGCTGGGGAGAGAGAGAGAGGTGTGTGTGTGTACATGTGACTGGCGGAGAGAGAGAGGTGTACATGGGACTGCTGGGGAGAGAGAGAGGTGTACATGGGACTGCTGGGGAGAGAGAGAGAGGTGTGTGTGTACATGTGACTGCCGAGGAGAGAGAGGTGTACATGGGACTGCTGGGGAGAGAGAGAGAGGTGTGTGTGTGTACATGTGACTGCCGAGGAGAGAGAGGTGTACATGGGACTGCTGGGGAGAGAGAGAGGTGTACATGGGACTGCTGGGGAGAGAGAGAGAGGTGTGTGTGTACATGTGACTGCCGAGGAGAGAGAGGTGTGTGTACATGGGACTGCTGGGGAGAGAGAGAGGTGTGTACATGGGACTGCTGGGGGAGAGAGAGAGAGGTGTACATGGGACTGCTGGGGAGAGAGAGAGAGAGAGAGAGAGGTGTACATGGGACTGCTGGGGAGAGAGAGAGAGGTGTGTACATGGGACTGCTGGGGAGAGAGAGAGGTGTGTACATGGGACTGCCGAGGAGAGAGAGAGAGGTGTGTACATGGGACTGCTGAAGAGAGAGGTGTGTGTACATAGGACTGCTGAGGAGAGAGGTGTGTGTACATGGGACTGCTGAGGAGAGAGAGAGGTGTGTGTACATGGGACTGCTGGGGAGAGAGAGAGAGGTGTGTGTGTGTACATGGGACTGCTGAGGGAGAGAGAGAGAGAGAGGTGTGTGTGTGTACATGGGACTGCTGAGGAGAGGGGTGTGTGTACATGGGACTTCTGAGGAGAGAGAGAGGTGTGTGTACATGGGACTGCTGAGGAGAGAGAGGTGTGTGTACATGGGACTGCTGAGGAGAGAGAGGTGTGTGTACATGGGACTGCTGAGGAAAGAGAGAGAGGTGTGTACATGGGACTGCTGAGGAAAGAGAGAGAGAGGTGTGTAAATGGGACTGCTGAAGAGAGAGAGGTGTGTACATGGGACTGCTGAAGAGAGAGAGGTGTGTACATGGGACTGCTGAGGAGAGAGAGGTGTGTGTACATGGGACTGCTGAGGAGAGAGAGAGAGAGGTGTGTGTACATGGGACTGCTGAGGAGAGAGAGGTGTGTGTCCATGGCACCGCCGAGGAGAGAGAGGTGTGTGTCCATGGGACCGCCGAGGAGAGAGAGGTGTGTGTGCATGGGACCGCCGGGGGAAGAGAGGGAGAGAGAGGTGTGTGTGCATGGGACCGCCGCCCTGCAATACATCATTACTGATGCCGCCGCCCTGCAATACAGCCTTACTAATGCCGCCGCCCTGTAATACAGCCTTACTAATGCCGCCGCCCTGTAATACAGCCTTACTAATGTCCTGACCCTGTAATACAGCCTTACTAATGCCGCCGCCCTGTGATACAGCCTTACTAATGCCGCCGCCCTGTGATACAGCCTTACTAATGCCGCCGCCCTGTGATACAGCCTTACTAATGCCGCCGCCCTGTAATACAGCCTTACTAATGCCCTGACCCTGTAATACAGCCTTACTAATGCCGCCGCCCTGTAATACAGCGTTACTAATGCCCTGACCCTGTAATACAGCCTTACTAATGCCGCCGCCCTGTAATACAGCCTTACTAATGCCGCCGCCCTGTAATACAGCCTTACTAATGCCGCCGCCCTGTAATACAGCCTTACTAATGCCGCCGCCCTGTAATACAGCCTTACTAATGCCGCCGCCCTGTAATACAGCCTTACTAATGCCGCCGCCCTGTAATACAGCCTTACTAATGCCGCCGCCCTGTAATACAGCCTTACTAATGCCCTAACCCTGTAATACAGCCTTACTAATGCCCCGACCCTGTAATACAGCCTTACTAATGCCGCCGCCCTGTAATACAGCCTTACTAATGCCGCCGCCCTGTAATACAGCCTTACTAATGCCGCCGCCCTGTAATACAGCCTTACTAATGCCGCCGCCCTGTAATACAGCCTTACTAATGCCTCCGCCCTGTAATACAGCCTTACTAATGCCCTAACCCTGTAATACAGCCTTACTAATGCCCCGACCCTGTAATACAGCCTTACTAATGCCGCCGCCCTGTAATACAGCCTTACTAATGCCCTGACCCTGTAATACAGCCTTACTAATGCCGCCGCCCTGTAATACAGCCTTACTAATGCCCCGACCCTGTAATACAGCCTTACTAATGCCCTGACCCTGTAATACAGCCTTACTAATGCCGCCGCCCTGTAATACAGCCTTACTAATGCCGCCGCCCTGTAATACAGCCTTACTAATGCCCTGACCCTGTAATACAGCCTTACTAATGCCGTCGCCCTGTAATACAGCCTTACTAATGCCGCCGCCCTGTAATACAGCCTTACTAATGCCCTGACCCTGTAATACAGCCTTACTAATGTCCCGACCCTGTAATACAGCCTTACTAATGCCCTGACCCTGTAATACAGCCTTACTAATGCCGCCGCCCTGTAATACAGCCTTACTAATGCCGCCACCCTGTAATACAGCCTTACTAATGCCGCCGCTCTGTAATACAGCCTTACTAATGCCGCCGCCCTGTAATACAGCCTTACTAATGCCGCCGCCCTGTAATACAGCCTTACTAATGCCCTGACCCTGTAATACAGCCTTACTAATGCCGCCGCCCTGTAATACAGCCTTACTAATGCCGCCGCCCTGTAATACAGCCTTACTAATGCCGCCGCCCTGTAATACAGCCTTACTAATGCCGCCGCCCTGTAATACAGCCTTACTAATGCCCTGACCCTGTAATACAGCCTTACTAATGCCGCCGCCCTGTAATACAGCCTTACTAATGCCCCGACCCTGTAATACAGCCTTACTAATGCCGCCGCCCTGTAATACAGCCTTACTAATGCCGCCGCCCTGTAATACAGCCTTACTAATGCCGCCGCTCTGTAATACAGCCTTACTAATGCCGCCGCCCTGTAATACAGCCTTACTAATGCCCCGACCCTGTAATACAGCCTTACTAATGCCGCCGCCCTGTAATACAGCCTTACTAATGCCGCCGCCCTGTAATACAGCCTTACTAATGCCGCCGCCCTGTAATACAGCCTTACTAATGCCGCCGCCCTGTAATACAGCTTGCTGTGTGGTATAATTACATATATGTATAATATGAGCCTGAGGCAGGAAATAGTCCCTGAATTATGGAAATCTTCTTGTGTGGTACCAGTTCCAAAGAAACCTCACCCTATGGACCTCAACGACTACAGACCTGTAGCACTGACATCCCACCTGATGAAGATCTTAGAGAGATTGGTTCTCACACATCTCCGCCCTCTAGTGAGCCCCGCTATGGACCCCCTCCAGTTTGCTTATCGGCCGGGCATTGGGGTAGGTGATGCCATCATCCATCTTCTGCACAGGGCTCTGTCTCACCTGGAGAAACCAGGGAACACAGTGAGAATAATGTTCTTTGATTTCTCCAGTGCTTTTAACACCATACAGCCCAGTTTATTGAGGGACAAGCTGGGCCTTGCTGGAGTGGACCACCACCTCTCCAACTGGATCCTAGACTACCTCACAAATCGACCTCAATACGTGAGAGCCCAAGACTGTGTGTCAGGTACCGTGATCTGTAATACGGGGGCACCTCAGGGTACGGTTCTCGCCCCTTTCCTCTTCACACTGCACACTGCAGACTTTAGGTGCTCTCATCCAGCTGCTACCTACAGAAGTATTCTGACGACTCTGCAATAGTGGGTCTCATCACAGATGATGATGACAGGGAGTACAGAGAACTGAACCGGTTTTTTGTGGACTGGTGCCACCGGAACCACCTGAAGATTAACGCGGGGAAGACCAAGGAGATGGTGGTGGACTTCCGTAAAGGCAGATGCCCTCCAAAACCAGTGGACATCCTGGGGACGGGCATCGAGATTGTGAACACCTATAAGTACCTGGGTTTGCTCCTTAATAATAAGCTGGACTGGGCAGATCATATGGAGGCCCTGTACAGGAAGGGCCACAGCAGGCTCTACCTGCTTAGGAAACTGAGAGCCTTTGGAATCCGGGGGCACTTCTTAGAACTTTCTTCAACTCGGTAGTGGCATCAGCCATCTTCTTTGGAGTGGCCTGCTGGGGGAGCAGTATATCAACCAGGGACAGAAATAAACTTGACAAGCTGATTAGAAGGGCCAGCTCTGTCCTGGGGAGCCCACTGGACCCAGTGTAGGTGGTGGGTGACAGAAGGATACTGTCCGTGGTGAGCTCCATGCAGAAGAAGAAGTCCCATCCCATGCATGAGACTGTGATCGCACTGGGCAGTACTGTCAGTGACCGACTGCTCCACCCTAGGTGTGAGAAGGAGCGCTATCGGAAGTCTTTCCTCCCCACCGCGGTTAGGCTGTACAACCAACACCGACCTAAGCGGAGATCATTACACACAGAGAACTGAAATATCTCTCTGCCTGTTATATCCCCCCCCCCCTCTGCTACGTCCTATCTGTCTGTCTGCTATTAATGTAATGCCTCTCACCTTGGAACATTCCTGTACATGTTGTATTTGTATTTGTATCTGCTTATCTTTGCTGCTGTAACACACTGAATTTCCCCATTGTGGGACTATTAAAGGACTATTATTATTATTATTATTATTACTAATGCCGCCGCCCTGTAATACAGCCTTACTAATGCCCCGACCCTGTAATACAGCTCCTCATGTCGTTGTGACCCAGCCATACAATTATTGTCGTTTTGCTCCTTTTATGAATGGTGATGTAAATGTCAGATCTGTAGGATGGATTTTATAGGGATTATTTCAGGGTACAGAGATTTTGCAGTAGTTGATGTTTTTACATTTACCCAGTAATTCTAATTCATGAAGTGTTGTTTTACCTCCGATCCTGCTGCTCTCTACACACGTGTGACTGGTCCGTATAAGTACATTATGGTGCCTACCCTGTCACATACACCCCGCACAAATACAGGTGTATGTGATGTAGTTGGCGCGATGATGTCATCACACCGGACACTCGTATGTGGGTGGACCCACCTGGAGACACAGAGGCATACCTCCCAACTTTCAAAGAACAGAAAGAGGGACATTATGTGCCCCCACACAGTATAATGCTCCTACAGTCACCCTAACATTATGTGCCCCCACACAATATAATGCTCCTACATTCACCCTAACATTATGTGCCCCCACACAGTATAATGCTCCTACAGTCACCCTAACATTATATGCCCCCACACAGTATAATGCTCCTACATTCATCCTAACATTATGTGCCCCCACACAGTATAATGCTCCTACAGTCACCCTAACATTATGTGCCCCCACACAGTATAATGCTCCTACAGTCACCCTAACATTATGTGCCCCCACACAATATAATGCTCCTACAGTCACCCTAACATTATGTGCCCCCACACAATATAATGCTCCTACATTCACCCTAACATTATGTGCCCCCACACAGTATAATGCTCCTACAGTCACCCTAACATTATGTGCCCCCACACAGTATAATGCTCCTACAGTCACCCTAACATTATGTGCCCCCACACAGTATAATGCTCCTACAGTCACCCTAACATGTGCCCCCACACAGTATAATGCTCCTACAGTCACCCTAACATTATATGCCCCCACACAGTATAATGCTCCTACAGTCACCCTAACATTATGTGCCCCCACACAGTATAATGCTCCTACAGTCACCCTAACATTATGTGCCCCCACACAGTATAATGCTCCTACAGTCACCCTAACATTATGTGCCCCCACACAGTATAATGCTCCTACAGTCACCCTAATATTATGTGCCCCCACACAATATAATGCTCCTACAGTCACCCTAACATTATGTGCCCCCACACAGTATAATGCTCCTACAGTCACCCTAACATTATGTGCCCCCACACAGTATAATGCTCCTACAGTCATCCTAACATTATGTGCCCCCACACAGTATAATGCTCCTACAGTCACCCTAACATTATGTGCCCCCACACAGTATAATGCTCCTACAGTCACCCTAACATTATGTGCCCCCACACAGTATAATGCTCCTACAGTCACCCTAACATTATGTGCCCCCACACAGTATAATGCTCCTACAGTCACCCTAACATTATGTGCCCCCACACAGTATAATGCTCCTACAGTCACCCTAACATTATGTGCCCCCACACAGTATAATGCTCCTACAGTCACCCTAACATTATGTGCCCCCACACAGTATAATGCTCCTACAGTCACCCTAACATTATGTGCCCCCACACAGTATAATGCTCCTACAGTCACCCTAACATTATGTGCCCCCACACAGTATAATGCTCCTACAGTCACCCTAACATTATGTGCCCCCACACAGTATAATGCTCCTACAGTCACCCTAACATTATGTGCCCCCACACAGTATAATGCTCCTACAGTCACCCTAACATTGTGCCCCCACACAGTATAATGCTCCTACAGTCACCCTAACATTATGTGCCCCCACACAGTATAATGCTCCTACAGTCACCCTAACATTATGTGCCCCCACACAGTATAATGCTCCTACAGTCACCCTAACATTATGTGCCCCCACACAGTATAATGCTCCTACAGTCACCCTAACATTATGTGCCCCCACACAGTATAATGCTCCTACAGTCACCCTAACATTGTGCCCCCACACAGTATAATGCTCCTACAGTCACCCTAACATTATGTGCCCCCACACAGTATAATGCTCCTACAGTCATCCTAACATTATGTGCCCCCACACAATATAATGCTCCTACAGTCACCCTAACATTATGTGCCCCCACACAGTATAATGCTCCTACAGTCACCCTAACATTATGTGCCCCCACACAGTATAATGCTCCTACAGTCACCCTAACATTATGTGCCCCCACACAGTATAATGCTCCTACAGTCACCCTAACATTATGTGCCCCCACACAGTATAATGCTCCTACAGTCACCCTAACATTATGTGCCCCCACACATTATAATGCTCCTACAGTCACCCTAACATTATGTGCCCCCACACAGTATAATGCTCCTACAGTCACCCTAACATTATGTGCCCCCACACAGTATAATGCTCCTACAGTCACCCTAACATTATGTGCCCCCACACAATATAATGCTCCTACAGTCACCCTAACATTATGTGCCCCCACACAGTATAATGCTCCTACAGTCACCCTAACATTATGTGCCCCCACACAGTATAATGCTCCTACAGTCACCCTAACATTATGTGCCCCCACACAGTATAATGCTCCTACAGTCACCCTAACATTATGCCCCCACACAGTATAATGCTCCTACAGTCACCCTAACATTATGTGCCCCCACACAGTATAATGCTCCTACAGTCACCCTAACATTATGTGCCCCCACACAATATAATGCTCCTACAGTCACCCTAACATTATGTGCCCCCACACAGTATAATGCTCCTACAGTCACCCTAACATTATGTGCCCCCACACAGTATAATGCTCCTACAGTCACCCTAACATTGTGCCCCCACACAGTATAATGCTCCTACAGTCACCCTAACATTGTGCCCCCACACAGTATAATGCTCCTACAGTCACCCTAACATTATGTGCCCCCACACAGTATAATGCTCCTACAGTCACCCTAACATTATGTGCCCCCACACAGTATAATGCTCCTACAGTCACCCTAACATTATGTGCCCCCACACAGTATAATGCTCCTACAGTCACCCTAACATTATGTGCCCCCACACAGTATAATGCTCCTACAGTCACCCTAACATTATGTGCCCCCACACAGTATAATGCTCCTACAGTCACCCTAACATTATGTGCCCCCACACAGTATAATGCTCCTACAGTCACCCTAACATTATGTGCCCCCACACAGTATAATGCTCCTACAGTCATCCTAACATTATGTGCCCCCACACAGTATAATGCTCCTACAGTCACCCTAACATTATGTGCCCCCACACAGTATAATGTTCCTACAGTCACCTTAACATTATGTGCCCCCACACAGTATAATGCTCCTACAGTCACCCTAACATTGTGCCCCCACACAGTATAATGCTCCTACAGTCACCCTAACATTATGTGCCCCCACACAGTATAAGGCTCCTACAGTCACCCTAACATTATGTGCCCCCACACAGTATAATGCTCCTACAGTCACCCTAACATTATGTGCCCCCACACAGTATAATGCTCCTACAGTCACCCTAACATTATGTGCCCCCACACAGTATAATGCTCCTACAGTCACCCTAACATTATGTGCCCCCACACAGTATAATGCTCCTACAGTCACCCTAACATTGTGCCCCCACACAGTATAATGCTCCTACAGTCACCCTAACGTTATGTGCCCCCACACAGTATAATGCTCCTACAGTCACCCTAACGTTATGTGCCCCCACACAGTATAATGCTCCTACAGTCACCCTAACATTATGTGCCCCCACACAGTATAATGCTCCTACAGTCACCCTAACATTATGTGCCCCCACACAGTATAATGTTCCTACAGTCACCCTAACATTATGTGCCCCCACACAGTATAATGCTCCTACAGTCACCCTAACATTGTGCCCCCACACAGTATAATGCTCCTACAGTCACCCTAACATTATGTGACCCCACACAGTATAATGCTCCTACAGTCACCCTAACATTATGTGCCCCCACACAGTATAATGCTCCTACAGTCACCCTAACATTGTGCCCCCACACAGTATAATGCTCCTACAGTCACCCTAACATTATGTGCCCCCACACAGTATAATGCTCCTACAGTCACCCTAACATTATGTGCCCCCACACAGTATAATGCTCCTACAGTCACCCTAACATTGTGCCCCCACACAGTATAATGCTCCTACAGTCACCCTAACATTATGTGCCCCCACACAATATAATGCTCCTACAGTCACCCTAACATTGTGCCCCCACACAGTATAATGCTCCTACAGTCATCCTAACATTATGTGCCCCCACACAGTATAATGCTCCTACAGTCACCCTAACATTATGTGCCCCCACACAGTATAATGCTCCTACAGTCACCCTAACATTATGTGCCCCCACACAGTATAATGCTCCTACAGTCACCCTAACATTATGTGACCCCACACAGTATAATGCTCCTACAGTCACCCTAACATTATGTGCCCCCACACAGTATAATGCTCCTACAGTCACCCTAACATTGTGCCCCCACACAGTATAATGCTCCTACAGTCACCCTAACATTATGTGCCCCCACACAGTATAATGCTCCTACAGTCACCCTAACATTATGTGCCCCCACACAGTATAATGCTCCTACAGTCACCCTAACATTGTGCCCCCACACAGTATAATGCTCCTACAGTCACCCTAACATTATGTGCCCCCACACAATATAATGCTCCTACAGTCACCCTAACATTGTGCCCCCACACAGTATAATGCTCCTACAGTCATCCTAACATTATGTGCCCCCACACAGTATAATGCTCCTACAGTCACCCTAACATTATGTGCCCCCACACAGTATAATGCTCCTACAGTCACCCTAACATTATGTGCCCCCACACAGTATAATGCTCCTACAGTCATCCTAACATTATGTGCCCCCACACAGTATAATGCTCCTACAGTCACCCTAACATTATGTGCCCCCACACAGTATAATGCTCCTACAGTCACCCTAACATTATGTGCCCCCACACAGTATAATGCTCCTACAGTCACCCTAACATTGTGCCCCCACACAGTATAATGCTCCTACAGTCATCCTAACATTATGTGCCCCCACACAGTATAATGCTCCTACAGTCACCCTAACATTATGTGCCCCCACACAGTATAATGTTCCTACAGTCACCCTAACATTATGTGCCCCCACACAGTATAATGCTCCTACAGTCACCCTAACATTATGTGCCCCCACACAGTATAATGCTCCTACAGTCACCCTAACATTATGTGCCCCCACACAGTATAATGCTCCTACAGTCACCCTAACATTATGTGCCCCCACACAGTATAATGCTCCTACAGTCACCCTAACATTATGTGCCCCCACACAGTATAATGCTCCTACAGTCACCCTAATATTATGTGCCCCCACACAGTATAATGCTCCTACAGTCATCCTAACATTATGTGCCCCCACACAGTATAATGCTCCTACAGTCATCCTAACATTATGTGCCCCCACACAGTATAATGCTCCTACAGTCACCCTAACATTATGTGCCCCCACACAGTATAATGCTCCTACAGTCACCCTAACATTATGTGCCCCCACACAGTATAATGTTCCCCTCCAATTGCCCCACAGTATTAAGTCCCTCTCCTGGTGCCCCAGAAACTAGAGATGGACATGAAACTGGGGCAGCTGGAGGGTGACATTAATCTGGGGGCAACTAGAGGTGGACATGTCCCCCTCCAGCTGCTCCCACGGTCTAATGTCCTTCTCCAGTTGTCCCCAGTTTAATGTCTGCATCCAGTGACCCCCATTGTTTAATAGGTAAACGAATACAAGGACCAATTTGCAGGGACTGCGCAGATCCAGGAGTGACTTAGAACAGATTCTTTTATTTCAGGAAACACAAATAGAACACACGACGCGTTTCGGGGTGTTAGGTACTCCTTTATCAAGTGTTTATAACACTTAGTTTGAAAGTTGTCCGGGCTTGGAGCAGGTATTCTAAGTCACTCCTGGATCTGCGCAGTCCCTGTAAATTGGTCCTTGTATTCGTTTACCCTTTACACCTCTCCATGGTGATACAGTGTGAAAGCCGCGTTCCTCCATTCCATCTGCTGAGCTAATATGGCTAAAAAGTTGTTGTGAGAAGCTCTTTTGCTCATTACCTGTTTACCGTGCTTCTAAGTGATAATGCACCATGTACTGCTCGGTGCCTTAGCTCTGTGTATCCCCATTGTTTCATGTTCCCCTCAATTCGCACGTAAAGTTACTCACCTCTCCTCACTCCCCTGCTGCTCTCTCTGCAGGCGCGATGCGAGTGACGTCATCACCTCTCGCCTACAGCTCCCGGGGCACACAGGGGGCACAGCGGTGAGGCAGGAGGTGTCTGTGAACGGCTCCTGTTTCATTCACCATTGTATCCAACTCATCTGCGTCCTCCGGACAGACCTCCCGTCGATCGGGACTGTGGGACAGGACCCGGAATCTGGGACGATTGGGAGGCATGGTAGAGGAGCGGTGTCTCGGTTCCTAAGACCATTGGAAATATGTGTTTTCCGATGGTCTTAAGCGACCCCAGTGAAAGGTTCGTTCGACCCCCAAGGTTGAGAACCGCTGAACTAAAGCAAAGAATATGATTTCCCCTGTGATGGGTGGAGGTGAATAGAGACTTGGCTTTTAGGGGACGTTGTTGATGATTCTTAAGGGGGAGAGGTGTTGGGTGCGTTGGCTCTGCCCTTGTGTTCCTCTATGGCAAAGTGTCACGAGAACGTTCATTTCAAAAACATTCCGTATATAGCTGGGTTGACTCAAAAAAACAGTCAAAGAGCCTCATATAATGTTTACAATTGTATGATGTGTGATGGGGGGGAGGATTGTGCAGAAAGTAGACGACGCGGTGACTAATTGTGGATATGTGCCGGACCACGGGGTCTATGTGGTGGCTGCTGCATGAGATGGAAAATGTCGGGTGTGCAGTGCTTGATGAACTATGGGGACAATGGGAACAGTGTGTGATGGCCCCCGGGGACGATATTTATGGGCGCAGTGTGTGATGAGACATGGGGGTGATGTTGGGGAGCAAAGTATTCTGGCCTCCAGCTCTCATCTCTTCTCTCTTTGTTCTCTCAGTGGATGGAGCTCCCTCGTTCGCGGTTTCCGGGGTACTTCCTGGAGGGCTCCACTAATCAACAGACCCCAGTTGTTGCTTCAGTCCTGGGATGGGGCAACCATGGCGGAGTTGTGGAGAGCATCAGAGACCCCAATAAGGTGAGTGCTTTATTATATGTATAGGGCATCTGCCCCCTTTCTGCTTTTACAGGACCTAGCATGTGGTACATGAGAGATCCCAGTGATCGCATCCTCCCTCCATCTGTGAGCTCGGTGCCCTGCAGCAGTGTGCAACCCTTAAAGGCTATAGATTTTGCATGAAAAATCAATAAATCCATCTTACTAGGTTCCTGGAGTAAAAACGTTGCGTATACAGTGCCTTGCGAAAGTATTTGGCCCCTTGAACTTTTCAACCTTTTGCCACATTTCAGGCTTCAAACATAAGGATATAAAATTTTAATTTTTTGGTGAAGAAACAACAAGTGGGACACAATCGTGAAGTGGAACGAAATTTATTGGTTATTTTAAACCTTTGTAAAAAATAAAAAACTGAAAAGTGGGGCGTGCCATATTATTCGGCCCCTTTACTTTCAGTGCAGCAAACTCAGTCCAGAAGTTCAGTGAGGATCTCTGAATGATCCAATGTTGTCCTAAATGACTGATGATAAATATAATCCCCCTGTGTGGGTCCTTCTGCTAGTATATATATATATATACACATCTTTTTTATATTCTAGTGCACCTCCATACTTCATGACTAGTGCAGGTATATATAAGACACTCTGTAATAGATCTCTTTCCTTCTCCATCTATTATGCGCTTCCCTTGCTGCTTATCTCCTATCTGACGGCTTCTTTACATTATATTATATTACATTATATCTGCCTTCAGCCTCACACATAGAGCTCTATGGGTAGAGGAGGAGGAGGAGAAAGATTTTCCTTCCGGCTGGTTCCAATGGTTTATTGCCTCATTCTGTTCACTCCTAGCCTCCTATCTACAACATAACAGTGTTAAAAGTGTACAGAGTAGCAGAGCAAAAAAGAAAAAAAATTAACAAAGGTGTCCATAGCCTTTAACCCTATGAGTGCTGTGTATGTATTACATGCTGTGTGTGATCATCTTTGCCAGGGCTGCCGGGATCCTCTGCATTTGGCCATAGCAATCCAGGTCCATGCAGTGATGTAATCCTACAGCTCCAGGAGCCATATTGGAGCATGAACTGCTACTGACCCCAGGGCCATCATAGTCATAAGTGCCAGGTGTGTGACCATGGCAGTACCCTCTGTAACCCTTAGATGTTGTGCTCAATTGTCACCATGGCATCTATATGGGCAAACGTGCGGAGCTCCCTCTGTCACCTCATTAGCAGCCATGCAGCGCCATCACTGGGCTCTGATAGGGTTACATCTGTAAGGTCATCCACTACTTCACACTGACTAGTCATGGGACCGTCAGAGTCTATGTGCACTACATAGGGGAGTGAAATTGTGCACAATTGCTGCCATGTAAAGATTTCCATATGATGGTGCCAGATATGTACCCTTCACTGTACGGCAATATGTTACATAAAAATCATCCTAAAAAGAAAATCCCTCGAGATAAAACTCCTACTATGAGAAAATGGCTGGTGGCCGATCACACAGGACATCATGGCTTACTGTATATAGGGTGTAGTCACTGACTGGTTAGAGCTCGCCTCACACAGGACATCATGGCTTACTGTATATAGGGTGTAGTCACTGACTGGTTAGAGCTCGCCTCACACAGGACATCATGGCTTACTGTATATAGGGTGTAGTCACTGACTGGTTAGAGCCTCGGCGGCCGAAAGGGGGGATGAGGGGGGGGGGGGCTCACACAGGACATCATGGCTTACTGTATATAGGGTGTAGTCACTGACTGGTTACAGCACGTCTCACACAGGACATCATGGCTTACTGTATATAGGGTGTAGTCACTGACTGGTTAGAGCTCGCCTCACACAGGACATCATGGCTTACTGTATATAGGGTGTAGTCACTGACTGGTTAGAGCTCGCCTCACACAGGACATCATGGCTTACTGTATATAGGGTGTAGTCACCGACTGGTTAGAGTTCGCCTCACACAGGACATCATGGCTTACTGTATATAGGGTGTAGTCACTGACTGGTGAGAGCACGTCTCACACAGGACATCATGGCTTACTGTATATAGGGTGTAGTCACTGACTGGTTAGAGCTCGCCTCACACAGGACACCATGGCTTACTGTATATAGGGTGTAGTCACTGACTGGTTAGAGCACGCCTCACACAGGACATCATGGCTTACTGTATATAGGGTGTAGTCACTGACTGGTTAGAGCACGTCTCACACAGGACATCATGGCTTACTGTATATAGGGTGTAGTCACTGACTGGTTAGAGCACGCCTCACACAGGACATCATGGCTTACTGTATATAGGGTGTAGTCACTGACTGGTTAGAGCACGCCTCACACAGGACATCATGGCTTACTGTATATAGGGTGTAGTCACTGACTGGTTAGAGCACGTCTCACACAGGACATCATGGCTTACTGTATATAGGGTGTAGTCACTGACTGGTTAGAGCACGCCTCACACAGGACATCATGGCTTACTGTATATAGGGTGTAGTCACTGACTGGTTAGAGCTCGCCTCACACAGGACATCATGGCTTACTGTATATAGGGTGTAGTCACTGACTGGTTACAGCACGCCTCACACAGGACATCATGGCTTACTGTATATAGGGTGTAGTCACTGACTGGTTAGAGCACGTCTCACACAGGACATCATGGCTTACTGTATATATAGGGTGTAGTCACTGACTGGTTAGAGCACGTCTCACACAGGACATCATGGCTTACTGTATATAGGGTGTAGTCACTGACTGGTTAGAGCTCGCCTCACACAGGACATCATGGCTTACTGTATATATAGGGTGTAGTCACTGACTGGTTAGAGCTCGCCTCACACAGGACATCATGGCTTACTGTATATAGGGTGTAGTCACTGACTGGTTAGAGCTCCACGCCTCACCGGCCAGATCGGCTACTGTATATAGGGTGTAGTCACTGACTGGTTAGGCCGCCTCACAGAGGACATCATGGCTTACTGTATATAGGGTGTAGTCACTGACTGGTTAGAGCACGCCTCACACAGGACATCATGGCTTACTGTATATAGGGTGTAGTCACTGACTGGTTAGAGCTCGCCTCACACAGCACATCATGGCTTACTGTATATAGGGTGTAGTCACTGACTGGTTAGAGCACGTCTCACACAGGACATCATGGCTTACTGTATATAGGGTGTAGTCACTGACTGGTTAGAGCACGTCCTGCACAGGACATCATGGCTTACTGTATATAGGGTGTAGTCACTGACTGGTTAGAGCACGTCTCACACAGGACATCATGGCTTACTGTACAGGACACTGACTGGCTAACCTCACACAGGACATCATGGCTTACTGTATATAGGGTGTAGTCACCGACTGGTTAGAGCTCGCCTCACACAGGACATCATGGCTTACTGTATATAGGGTGTAGTCACTGACTGGTTAGAGCTCGCCTCACACAGGACATCATGGCTTACTGTATATAGGGTGTAGTCACTGACTGGTTACAGCACGTCTCACACAGGACATCATGGCTTACTGTATATAGGGTGTAGTCACCGACTGGTTAGAGCACGTCCTCACACAGGACATCATGGCTTACTGTATATAGGGTGTAGTCACTGACTGGTTAGAGCACGTCCTGCACAGGACATCATGGCTTACTGTATATAGGGTGTAGTCACTGACTGGTTAGAGCCCTCCACAGGACCTGGCCTCGATAGGGATACTGGCGGGGGCCCCCCCACACAGGACATCATGGCTTACTGTATATAGGGTGTAGTCACTGACTGGTTAGAGCACGCCTCACACAGGACATCATGGCTTACTGTATATAGGGTGTAGTCACTGACTGGTTAGAGCTCGCCTCACACAGGACATCATGGCTTACTGTATATAGGGTGTAGTCACTGACTGGTTAGAGCACGCCTCACACAGGACATCATGGCTTACTGTATATAGGGTGTAGTCACTGACTGGTTAAGCACCCCCACACAGACATCATGCTTACTAGGTGGTCACACTAGAGCTCGTCTCACACAGGACATCATGGCTTACTGTATATAGGGTGTAGTCACCGACTGGTTAGAGCACGCCTCACACAGGACATCATGGCTTACTGTATATAGGGTGTAGTCACTGACTGGTTAGAGCTCGCCTCACACAGGACATCATGGCTTACTGTATATAGGGTGTAGTCACTGACTGGTTACAGCACGTCCTGCACAGGACATCATGGCTTACTGTATATAGGGTGTAGTCACTGACTGGTTACGAGCACGTCTCACACAGGACATCATGGCTTACTGTATATAGGGTGTAGTCACCGACTGGTTAGAGCACGCCTCACACAGGACATCATGGCTTACTGTATACAGGGTGTAGTCACTGACTGGTTAGAGCACGCCTCACACAGGACATCATGGCTTACTGTATATAGGGTGTAGTCACCGACTGGTTAGAGCTCGCCTCACACAGGACATCATGGCTTACTGTATATAGGGTGTAGTCACTGACTGGTTAGAGCACGTCTCACACAGGACATCATGGCTTACTGTATATAGGGTGTAGTCACTGACTGGTTAGAGCACGCCTCACACAGGACATCATGGCTTACTGTATATAGGGTGTAGTCACTGACTGGTTAGAGCACGTCCTCGCACAGGACATCATGGCTTACTGTATATAGGGTGTAGTCACTGACTGGTTAGAGCACGTCCTGCCAGGACATCATGGCTTACTGTATATAGGGTGTAGTCACTGACTGGTTAGCGCTCGCCTCACACAGGACACCATGGATTACTGTATATACAGTGCTGGCCAAAAGTATTGGCACCCCTGCAATTCTGTCACATAATACACAATTTCTTCCAGAAAATGATTGCAATCACAAATGCTTTGGTAATAATATCTTCATTTATTTTGCTTGCAATGAAAAAACACAAAAGAGAATGAAAAAAAAAGTCAAATCATTGATCATTTTACACAAAACTCCAAAAATGGGCCGGACAAAAGTATTGGCACCCTCAGCCTAATACTTGGTAGCACAACCTTTAGACAAAATAACTGCGAACAACCGCTTCCGGTAACCATCAATGAGTTTCTTCCAATGCTCTGCTGGAATTTCTCCAGGTCCCTGAGATGTGAAGGGCGCCTTCTCCAAACTGCCATTGTGAGATCTCTCCTTGGGTGTTCTATGGGATTCAGGTCTGGACTCATTGCTGCCACTTTACAAGTCTCCGGTGCTTTCTCTCAAACCATTTTCTAGTGCTTTTTGAAGTGTGTTTTGGGTCATTGTCCTGCTGGAAGACCCATGACCTCTGAGGGAGACCCAGCTTTCTCACACTGGGCCCTACATTATGCTGCAGACTTCATAATGCCATGCACACGGTCAAGCAGTCCAGTGCCAGAGGCTGCAAAGCAACTCCAAAACATCAGGGAACCTCCGCCATGTCTGACTGTAGGGACCGTGTTCTTTTCTTTGAAGGCCTCTTTTTTTTTCCTGTAAACTCTATGTTGATGCCTTTTCCCAAAAAGCTCTACTTTTGTCTCATCTGACCAGAGAACATTCTTCCAAAAAGTTTTTGGCTTTCTCAGGTAAGTTTTGGCTTTTTTCTGTCTCTGGGTCAGAAGTGGGGTCTTCCTGGGTATCCTACCATAGAGTCCCTTTTCATTCAGGCGGCGACGGATAGTACGGGTTGACACTGTTGTACCCTCGGACTGCAGGGCAGCTAGAACTTGTTTGGATGTTAGTCGAGGTTCTTTAGCCACCATCCGCACAATCTTTCGTTGAAATCTCTCGTCAATTTTTCTTTTCCGTCCACATCTAGAGAGGTTAGCCACAGTGCCATGGGCTTTACACTTCTTAATGACACTGCGCACGGTAGACACAGGAACATTCAGGTCTTTGGAGATGGACTTGTAGCCTTGAGATTGCTCATGCTTCCTCACAATTTTGCTTCTCAAGTCCTCAGACAGTTCTTTGGTCTTCTTTCTTTTCTCCATGCTCAATGTGGTACACACAAGGACACAGGACAGAGGTTGAGTCAACTTTAATCCATTTCAACTGGCTGCAAGTGTGATTTAGTTATTGCCACCACCTGTTATGTGCCACGGGTAAGTAACAGGTGCTGTTAATTACACAAATTAGAGAAGCATCACCTGATTTTTCAAAGGGTGCCAATACTTTTGTCCACCCCCTTTTTTATGTTTGGTGTGGAATTATATCCAATTTGGCTTTTTGACAATTCTTTTTGTGGTTTTCCATTGACGACAAATTAAATGAAGATATTATTACCAAAGCATTTGTGATTGCAATCATTTTCTGGAAGAAATTGAGTATTATCTGACAGAATTGCAGCGGTGCCAATACTTTTGGCCAGCACTGTTATATATATATATATATATATATATATATATATATATATATATAGATATATACATACATAGAGAGAGAGAGAGAGGATCCGGGGAAGATATCCACCTCAAATTCCTCTTTCTGACACTTATCTTTTACTTTACGACATCTGAACGTTTTGTCTACTTGTATTGAATGGACAGTATTACAGTCCACTCCAGTAGGTCTGCCTCAATGAAAAACACCCAGTTTCGATAGGTTTTTTTTTTTTGCTGCGGTGCGCAATTTGTCAGATTTAACCATAGAAAAAAAACAAACCCAGTGACGTTCTACACTAGTAACTCTTTAAACTGAGTTTTTGCTGCATAAACATTGTTCAGTAAAATCTGGCCTGTTTTTAACTCAAACCCTAAAACCCCTAACAATTGTCCTGGTCCGCATCGGCTTCAGCCGTGCTCTGTAGAGCTTATCTTCTGTAGGAGCTCTCACTAAGATGGGACGCTTCCCTGTTGGAGCGATGAGGTATGTGTCAGACAGCCCGATATCCCCCACCCCGATATTCCCCACCCCGATATGCTTGCAGGAACATGGAGCGCCACGTCAAAATGTGTCTGGCAGAAAAATCTATGATCACTTTTGGTAACACATATATCAAGGTGCGTAGCATATATTCTTTTATCAGATTGCTTTATCCTAGCAGGAGTTACAACTGAATATTCGGGACCTCTTTTGAGTGAATCTCTCCGTACACTTTTATTCACTTTTCTTTTATATTTTGTTTCACATTTTGAAAGCAAAAAATTTAACAAAAAGTAACAAAAGCTCTGACCTGCTTGATGATCGGCTGCAGCCGCGCCATGGTGATCACCGTCACCCACACCGACATGAGGGAGCCGAGGAAATCACAGAACTGCAGCACGTCATACTCCATGATACAGAACACTACAATGCCAGGCTGGTCACAAGCATGATAGAACTGTAGGAGATAAGAGGAGAGAGGTGGCCGCTCATATTGTGACCATAGAGTCTGCACCAATAACTTGTCCTGTGGCAGATACCACACACAGACAATTGTAAGCCATGATACTCACTGTGGAGAAAAACATGGTGAATATGTAGACGGAGGCCTCCAGGAGGTAGTGGCTGCGCAGGGCAATGAGGACGGCCGGGAGGAACATGAGGTTACTGAGACAGAGCAAAAGAGTAGACAGAAGCTGGAAGCCATAAGTGAAGGCCTGAGTGTTATCCGTGCAGCCCCAGCCACTCCAGCCTGCAAAAGAATTATACTTCATCCACTGTATTACATCCCACCAACAACCAGATTGTCTGCATCCCCCGTGTCACATGTCAAGAGACAGACTTTCTGCATCCCTTCGTCACGTGTCAGAGATAGACTTTCTGCATCCCCCGTGTCATGTTTCAGAGACAGCCAGACTGCCTGCATCCCATGTGTCACATACTGTATATACAGTTGAAAAGTTGGATATATATTTGCTTTGGCAATGACATCATCAGCTGTGAGATCATAACCTCAGGATTTATCCACTACATTACCTGCTCGGCACTCACAAGCAGCATACAAGTAGTTGTTGGTTCGTAGCAGTTTGCACTGTCCATAGGGGCCACATTCATTGATACATGGAGACAGGAAGGTGCGGAGGTTGAGTTCTGCACTGATGTTATTGCACTGCCGCCATCTAACAGTAGAGACATGACAATAGTCACATTGGGAGAGAGTAGAATGTGCATGGCACACAATGACAGGTATGGTCCCACAGGGTGAGGGAAAAGGGTGGGTGGCACACAAGAGCTATAGTCCCATAGGGTGAGGGTAGGCTATGGGTGGGACACAAGACCCCATAGGTCCCATAGGGTGAAAGTATGGTGTGGGTGACACAAGAGCTATAGTCCCATGGGTGGGACACAATGAGAGTTATGGTCCCATAGGGTGAGGATAGGGTACGGATGGGATACAATCAGAGCTATCGTCCCATAGGGTGAGGGTAAGGTATGGGTGGGACACAATGAGAGCTATGGTCCCACAGGGTGAGGGTATGGTGTGGTTGACACAGTAGCTATGGCCCCATAGGGTGAGGGGACGGTATGGGTGACACAAGAGCTATAGTCCCATAGGGTAAGGGTAGAGTATGGGTGGGACACAACAGCCCATAGGTCCCATAGGGTGAATTTATGGTGTGGGTGACACAAGAGCTATAATCCCATAGGGTGAGGGTAGGGTACGGGTGGGATACAATGAGAGCTATGGTCCCATAGGCTGAGGGTAGGGTATGGGTGGGACACAATGAGAGCTATGGTCCCATAGTGTGAGGATACGGTACGGATGGTATACAATGAGAGCTATGGTCCCATAGGGTGAGGGTAGGGTATGGGTGGGACACAATGAGAGCTATGGTCCCATAGGGTGAGGGTAAGGTATGGATGGGACATAATGAGAGCTATGGTCCCATAGAGTGATGATAGGGTACAGGTGAGATACAATAAGAGCTATGGTCCCATAGGGTGAGGGTAGGGTATGGATAACACAAGAGCTATGGTCCCATAGGGTGAGGATAGGGTACGGGTGAGATACAATGAGAGCTATGGTCCCATAGGGCGAGGGTAGGGTATGGGTGGGACACAATGAGAGCTATGGTCCCATAGAGTGAGGATAGGGTACGGATGGTATACAATGAGAGCTATGGTCCCATAGGGTGAGGGTAGGGTATGGGTAACACATGAGCTATGGTCCCATAGGGTGAGGGTAAGGTATGGATGGGACATAATGAGAGCTATGGTCCCAAAGAGTGAGGATAGGGTACGGATGAGATACAATGAGAGCTATGGTCCCATACGGTGAGGGTAGGGTATGGGTAACACAAAAGCTGTGGTTCCATAGGGTGAGGATAGGGTATGGGTGGAACACAATGAGAGCTATGGTCCCACAGGGTGAGGATAGGGTACGGGTGGGATAAAATGAGAGCTATGGTCCCATAGGGTGAGGATAAGGTACGGATGGGATACAATGAGAGCTATGGTCCCATAGGGTGAGGATAGGGTATGGATGAGATACAATGAGAGCTATCGTCCCATAGGGTGAGGGTAGGGTATGGGTGGGACACAATGAGAGCTATGATCCCACAGGGTGAAGATAGGGTACGGGTGGGATACAATGAGAGCTATAGTCCCATAGGTTGAGGGTAGGGTATGGGTAACACAAGCGCTATGTTCCCATAGGGTGAGAGTAGGGTACAGGTGGGATACAACTAGAGCTATGGTCCCATAGGGTGAGGGTAGGGTATGGGTGGGACACAATGAGAGCTATGGTCCCACAGGGTGAGGGTATGGTGCGGGTGACACAGTAGCTATGGCCCCATAGGGTAGAGTATGGGTGGGACACAACAGCCCATAGGTCCCATAGGGTGAAAGTATGGTGTGGGTGACACAAGAGCTATAATCCCATAGGGTGAGGGTAGGGTATGGGTGGGATACAATGAGAGCTATGGTCCCATAGTATCGTGTGGGTGATGGTGATACATCGGGCACATACACAGAAATCATTTTACCCAAATCATTTCCCAACAATACATCAACAGGTAAAGCATTTAACACTCCCACTTCCCTGATCCCACTACCAGTCCATATGAACCTTGGCCACGGATACTCCTGGATGGCATCCGGCCACTCCTGTCACAGGCAAAGTCTTTTCAGGAATAATGTCCTCAGATTCTATTACTACTAGCTGGACCAGAGAACAACTCGCACCTGAGTTTCTTAATCCCTGCGTGACTTTACACCCCCCCCCCCCCACACTCTCGCAGGTTGTATGTGGTGCTGCAAGTTATGTCTTCTATCGGAGAAGAACATCATTACTGTTGGGTAGATGTTACCACTGTCCCTCTCTCTGGGCAAGCAGACCTTACATGGCGCACCTTGTTACACCCAAAACATTTGCGCAAATCCCCCTGAGCTGGGTTTTCCCCCATAGGAACGGTCACACCTGGCTTGAAGACAAGAGGCTGTGGTGAACTCCGGCCTTGCCTCTCCTTCCAGGTTGGGGATCTCTGCAGTGTTGTTCCTCCCTTGGCCTCTGGCATCCTGTTGGCCACATAGGAGTCTGCAATCTGCGCAGCTTGGTCTGCTGTTGTAGGTTCCCGGTCACACACAAACTGGCGGACATCCAGAGGACAAACATGGAGGAACTGGTCTTTAATCATAAGATCCTCAAGGTCCTCAAAGTTTGTAACAGATCGTCCTCTGATCCATTGCCAGAGTGTAGTCCGTAAGCTGCCCACAACATCTGCATAGATGCTTGTGGGGCCCCTCTTTACACTTTGAAACTTTTTGCGGTACACCTCCGGGGTGAGGTTGTACTTTTTGATGAGGGCCTAATTGATGGCCTCGTAGTCCCCATCCAATTCAGGCGGCAGGTCAGCGAAGACTTCAAGGGCTTTGCCTTTTAACCCTGGAGTCAAATACTGTGCCCACTGCTCACGGGGCAAATGGTATTGTCGGCAGGTTTTTTCAAACCCCCACAGAAAAACGTCCAAGTCCCCATCCTTCTCCAGGGCAGGGAAGTTCTCCAGGCGAGGCCTCTGTATACGGACATCCTGGACTTGGGTCTGTGGAGAGAATGACTACTCCTCTGCAGCTGAGCCATCTCTAATTGAAATTCTCTCTTGGCCTGGCATTGTGCAGCAGCAGCCTGACATTCTGCCTGACGTTCTGCCTGACGTTCTGCCTGACGTTCGGCCGCTTCTCTCTCAGCCTGATGATATTGGAAGATCACGCGCTAAAGTCACTGAGGCCCAGCTGTTGTAAGGCCAGTTGCAAAGTAAAGTCCATTCCCCCCAGAGGGCTTGGGCTTCTTGTCCCACCAGGAGAAGTTATCTATGGGACAGGGTCAACTGCTGGACTTTGTGGAGCACTTCGGGATATGGCGCCACGTCCTGCTCCACCAGTGCAGAGATCAGCAGGTCTTTGGTCTTGTCTGCTGTTTCAATGCCTCTCTGCTGACAGAGCTGGATGAGCCTCCTTGCTCTGCCTTCTGTATAAGGTGCCTTAGTTGATAGCCTTATTTATTTTATTACCAAATAAAAGATAGGAAAGAAAAACGGGGAAGGGAAACTGCTTGCAAGTGTCTTCTACTAAGCAGTGAGGTAGATTGTGTAGAACAGGTGCACTCCTCTCCAGGGTTACTCTTGGCATTTAATGCTCTATTAGAAAAATAAAAATTTAAAATGATCCCACCACTTGTCACCAATTTGTCACGTACGGGCCTAGGAAGCGTAAAGAGGAATAAAGCAGAAGAAGACTTAAGTCTTTGGTTCCAGGAGCGTGGAGATCTTCTGTAGGAGGAATGGACGCACCCAGCTGTGACACAGAATCCAGGTCCTCGTCTCAGTTAAGGCCAGTGTCCAGCCGCACCTACTGGCCAGGCAGCCCCCTCCTCTTACCCCTGTGTCTGGGTTGAGCTGAGGGTCATTAGCCCTCTCTCCATCCTTTGACATCTGTTTGGTTGGAGCCAGAGAGGGTAATCTTCCCTTGTATACACATAAAAGTAATGAAGCGAATTGACCAGCAACGTAAACACAACATAGGACTAACAGGATTAGGGAATTTGTATATAGAACAAAACATATCAAAGACAAATACGTAACTGGGGTTCTCTCATCATCACAGTGGAATAGTTTATTTTTCTGGGTCTAATATCACTTTATTGCGTCTGAGTATCTTTCGCTTTAACAAGCCACTCCTACTTTTGCTGCAATTTGCCATTTTGAATCACCCTGTGAAAGATACTCCCAGGTTAATGTCTCTGGATGGATGTATCTATGCATGTATGTTTGTAAGTGCACTTGTATATAATTTGTCCCCGTCTTTCTCCTCCAGAATTATGGCCGGTTCATCCCCTTGTACAGCAGACAGAAGGAGACTTGGGCCCCAGCAGAGCCTGTTCCTGCCCCTCTGCTCCCCTCCAACATGGGTAAGGCTGGAGACTTAGAATCTAGTATTTCATATGTGCGGTCAGCAGGTAGGGCTTCTGCTGCTGCTTTGCGTTTAGTATCTATCAATAACCCAGGCCCTGATTGTTGGTTTAACCTGCCACTGCTACATAGAAACCATCAGCAAGGAATAAAAGGTGATGAGGGAGTCTGAGCAGTGGGGTCCAGGCTATTAGAGGGGATGCACCCGAAAGGGATATTTTTGCTTCTGACTGTTCTCCTTTTCTAGATTGCAGTTTTGCTCCAGTTACAGAGTCAGATTTGGTTTATAAGAAGACAAGATTTGAGCGACACACAAAACCAGATGTGGCCGGGGTGACCCTCGCCTTCAGCAAACAGGTCAGGGGCGTCATAAAACATTTATAGTGAGAATCTGTATCTGACTCCAAGCTAAGAGAGACTGCCCCCATGGACGAGAGAGGCAGCACCAGGAAGAGACTCCCACTGAATGAGCCCACTATTAGAGATCCCCATCTAGGAGCGCTTAGTATGTGATATCATACACCTGTATCAGAGGACACGGTGTGCAAAGAAAACCTCCCCTGAATCACCACTACCGCCACCGTAGCCTGACCTGTGACACCTGACAGAAAGGGTTCATTGTTTCTGCTGCTTGCACCAAATCCTGCCCCTCCCATCAGCGTGGTGTCACAGAGATCTGGATCCATCAGCGTGGTGTCACGGAGATCTGGATCCATCAGCGTGGTGTCACGGAGATCTGGATCCATCAGCGTGGTGTCACGGAGATCTGGATCCATCAGCGTGGTGTCACGGAGATCTGGATCCATCAGCGTGGTGTCACGGAGATCTGGATCCATCAGCGTGGCGTCACGGAGATCTGGATCCATCAGCGTGGTGTCACGGAGATCTGGATCCATCAGCGTGGTGTCACGGAGATCTGGATCCATCAGCGTGGTGTCACGGAGATCTGGATCCATCAGCGTGGTGTCACGGAGATCTGGATCCATCAGCGTGGTGTCACGGAGATCTGGATCCATCAGCGTGGTGTCACGGAGATCTGGATCCATCAGCGTGGTGTCACGGAGATCTGGATCCATCAGCGTGGTGTCAAGGAGATCTGGATCCATCAGCGTGGCGTCAAGGAGATCTGGATCCATCAGCGTGGCGTCACGGAGATCTGGATCCATCAGCGTGGCGGCACGGAGATCTGGATCCATCAGCGTGGCGGCACGGAGATCTGGATCCATCAGCGTGGCGGCACGGAGATCTGGATCCATCAGCGTGGTGTCATGAAGATCTGGATCCATCTGGCCCACCCATATTCCTCCACTCTTTTTGCACTTTTGCCCCCTGGAGTGGTGTCTTCCTGTTTCCCTTACACAGTAATGCGGCTCGCCCTGGTTGTCTCTGCTTGTATTCCATTTATGCTCAGGAATAGTGAGACATATTAGCTGGACTCTAGTGATTACTGACGTCCTCCTGTCATCCTTTACTATGATTTGTTCCTATCGACAGGATGACTTTTTTTTTTCTTGACCACACCATTCTCTGTATTCCTTCACACCAATGCACCAGAAAACCCTACAAGATGGCAATGTAGAAAATCCTTCCCTGGCTAGTCTCACCTTGATCAGGCCGTGCTAGATTCAGACTGATACTGACCCACAGAAAACTTGTCCTTGGATTTTATGCTGTGCTTGGCCTGATATCCATACAGGAGAGGGGTCTCTAATAAAGTGGGCATCAGTGCATACATTATATGGATGCCTCATCTCTCGGCACTATGCCAAAGTATACAGTATGTCCACTACATAACTGGAGGCTGCTATTCCATAATGATGAAAGCTAACACCCTCCTAGAAACCCCACAGTGTAGTGTGTGTGTGTGTGTGTGTGTGTGTGTGTGTGTGTATCTATGCGTGTATGTGTATATACAGTCATATGAAAAAGTTTGAGCACCCCTATTAATCTTAATCATTTTTAGTTCTAAATAATTGGGTGTTTGCAACAGCCATTTCAATTTGATATATCTAATAACTGATGGACACAGTAATATTTCAGGATTGAAATGAGGTTTATTGTACTAACAGAAAATGTGCAATATGCATTAAACCAAAATTTGACCGGTGCAAAAATTTGGGTACCCTTATCATTTTATTGATTTGAATACTCCTAACTACTTTTTACTGACTTACTGAAGCACAAAATTGGTTTTGTAACCTCACTGAGCTTTGAACTTCATAGCCAGGTGTATCCAATCATGAGAAAAGGTATTTAAGGTGGCCAATTGCAAGTTGTTCTCCTATTTGAATCTCCTCTGAAGAGTGGCATCATGGGCTCCTCAAAACAACTCTCAAATGATCTGAAAACAAAGATTGTTCAACATAGTTGTTCAGGGGAAGGATACAAAAAGTTGTCTCAGAGATTTAACCTGTCAGTTTCCACTGTGAGGAACATAGTAAGGAAATGGAAGACCACAGGGACAGTTCTTGTTAAGCCCAGAAGTGGCAGGCCAAGAAAAATAGGCAGAAAGGCAGAGAAGAAGAATGGTGAGAACAGTCAAGGACAATCCACAGACCACCTCCAAAGAGCTGCAGCATCATCTTGCTGCAGATGGTGTCACTGTGCATCGGTCAACAATACAGCACACTTTGCACAAGGAGAAGCTGTATGGGAGAGTGATGCGAAAGAAGCCGTTTCTGAAAGCACGCCACAAACAGAGTCGCCTGAGGTATGCAAAAGCACATTTGGACAAGCCAGCTTCATTTTGGAAGAAGGTCTGATGAAACAAAGATTGAGTTGTTTGGTCATACAAAAAGGCGTTATGCATGGCGTCAAAAAAACACAGCATTCCAAGAAAAACACTTGCTACCCACTGTAAAATTTGGTGGAGGTTCCATCATGCTTTGGGGCTGTGTGGCCAATGCCGGCACCGGGAATCTTGTTAAAGTTGAGGGTCGCATGGATTCAACTCAGTATCAGCAGATTCTTGAGAATAATGTCCAAGAATCAGTGACGAATTTGAAGTTACGCCGGGGATGGATATTTCAGCAAGACAATGATCCAAAACACAGCTCCAAATCTACTCAGGCATTCATGCAGAGGAACAATTACAATGTTCTGGAATGGCCATCCCAGTCCCCAGACCTGAATATCATTGAACATCTGTGGGATAATTTGAAGCGGGCTGTCCATGCTCGGCGACCATCAAACTTAACTGAACTGGAATTGTTTTGTAAAGAGGAATGGTCAAAAATACCTTCATCCAGGATCCAGGAACTGATTAAAAGCTACAGGAAGCGACTAGAGGCTGTTATTTTTGCAAAAGGGGGATCTACTAAATATTAATGTCACTTTTCTGTTGAGGTGCCCATACTTTTGCACCGGTCAAATTTTGGTTTAATGCATATTGCACATTTTCTGTTAGTACAATAAACCTCATTTCAATCCTGAAATATGACTGTGTCCATCAGTTATTAGATATATCAAATTGAAATGGCTGTTGCAAACACCCAAATATTTAGAACTAAAAATGATTAAGATTAATAGGGGTGCCCAAACTTTTTTCATATGACTGTATATATATATATATATATATATATGTATATAAATATTTAGCAGGGGGCTGGAACGGATAATGTGTATAGGAGGGGGCTGGAGCGGACGGTATATGTATAGGAGGGGGCTGGAGCGGACGGTATATGTATAGGAGGGGGCTGGAGCGGACGGTATATGTATAGGAGGGGGCTGGAGCGGACGGTATATGTATAGGAGGGGGGCTGGAGCGGACGGTATATGTATAGGAGGGGGGCTGGAGCGGACGGTATATGTATAGGAGGGGGCTGGAGCGGACGGTATATGTATAGGAGGGGGCTGGAGCGGACGGTATATGTATAGGAGGGGGCTGGAGCGGACGGTATATGTATAGGAGGGGGCTGGAGCGGACGGTATATGTATAGGGAGGGGGCTGGAGCGGACGGTATATGTATAGGAGGGGGCTGGAGCGGACGGTATATGTATAGGAGGGGGCTGGAGCGGACGGTATATGTATAGGAGGGGGCTGGAGCGGACGGTATATGTATAGGAGGGGTGGAGCGGGCGGTCTAGAAGGAGGGGCTGGAGCGGACGGTATATGTATAGGAGGGGGCTGGAGCGGACGGTATATGTATAGGAGGGGGCTGGAGCGGACGGTATATGTATAGGAGGGGGCTGGAGCGGACGGTATATGTATAGGAGGGGGCTGGAGCGGACGGTATATGTATAGGAGGGGGCTGGAGCGGACGGTATATGTATAGGAGGGGGCTGGAGCGGGCGGTATATGTATGTAGTCTAGGTTGACGCTGACTCTTCCTTCTCAACTCCACAGATTGGACACTTTTGCTGGGACCATAACAGCATTGCCTTCCAATGTATGGGCCGACTGCTGGAGCCACACTGTCATCTGGGAGACACCCTGCTAGCGGTGACACCTCTAATGTTACACATCAGACATACCGAGACACCGTCACATTACACGGCACAGGGAGGGAGAAAGGGACTATCACAAATCATGGGACAGAGAAGGAGAAAAGGGAATGTCACATTACACGGGACTGATGGGGTACACTATGGCAGTAGCACCCCCATCACTACTTGTATTTCTGACCAGTCTATGTTTTTATAGGGTAACATCCGTGAACACACTAAGCGATTGACGCACCTGATGCAGTCTCTGCAGAGCGTGCCGCACCAAGAGTAAGCACATCCTGTGTGTCCTCCTCATTACACCCCCATGTTATTGTTTCTACTTTTAACTCCAGGAATCACTTCCCATCTTCTCTCTCCATTTCACCAACTAATGCCTGCTGCCTCCTCTGTTATCATTTTATCAAGTTCTCTTTCTGTCCCTTGTATCTCCTCCTGTCATCTCATCTCGTCATCTTCTCCTCAGTTGGTTCCTAGTGTCTCCTTTCTCAGTATCTTTTCAGTCAGTTCCTGGTGTCTCCTCTCATAATTTCTTCTTGTTCTCAGTCAGTTCCTGGTCTCTCTTCTTTCATCATTTCTT
This sequence comes from Leptodactylus fallax, assembly GCA_947044405.1. Lineage (NCBI taxonomy): Eukaryota > Metazoa > Chordata > Amphibia > Anura > Leptodactylidae > Leptodactylus > Leptodactylus fallax. The sequence continues at coordinate 566,380 of CAMRHE010000689.1, forward strand.
CTTGTTCTCAGTCGGTTCCTGGTCTCTCTTCTTTCATCATTTCTTCTTGTTCTCAGTCAGTTCCTGGTCTCTCTTCTTTCATCATTTCTTCTTGTTCTCAGTCGGTTCCTGGTCTCTCTTTTTTCATCATTTCTTCTTGTTCTCAGTCGGTTCCTGGTCTCTCTTCTTTCATCATTTCTTATTGTTCTCAGTTGGTTTCTGGTGTCTCTTCTCATCATTTCTTCTTGTTCTCAGTCAGTTCCTGGTCTCTCTTCTTTCATCATTTCTTATTGTTCTCAGTTGGTTTCTGGTGTCTCTTCTCATCATTTCTTCTTGTTCTCAGTCGGTTCCTGGTCTCTCTTTTTTCATCATTTCTTCTTGTTCTCAGTTGGTTCCTGGTCTCTCTTCTTTCATCATTTCTTATTGTTCTCAGTTGGTTCCTGGTCTCTCTTCTCATCATTTCTTCTTGTTCTCAGTCGGTTCCTGGTCTCTCTTCTTCTCTTCTTTCATCATTTCTTCTTGTTCTCAGTCGGTTCCTGGTCTCTCTTTTTTCATAATTTCTTCTTGTTCTCAGTCGGTTCCTGGTCTCTCTTTTTTCATAATTTATTCTTGTTCTCAGTTGGTTTCTGGTGTCTCTTCTCATCATTTCTTCTCGTTCTCAGTCGGTTCTTGGAGTCTCCTCTCTCATCATCTTCAGTCAGTTCCTGATTTCTCTTCTCATAATTTCTTCTTGTTCTCAGTCAGTTCCTGGTCTCTCTTCTTTCATCATTTCTTCTTGTTCTCAGTCGGTTCCTGGTCTCTCTTGTTCTCTTCTTTCATCATTTCTCCTTGTTCTCAGTTGGTTCCGGGTGTCTCTTCTCATCATTTCTTCTTGTTCTCAGTCGGTTCCTGGTCTCTCTTCTTTCATCATTTCTTCTTGTTCTCAGTCAGTTCCTGGTCTCTCTTCTTTCATCATTTCTTCTTGTTCTCAGTCGGTTCCTGGTCTCTCTTGTTCTCTTCTTTCATCATTTCTCCTTGTTCTCAGTTGGTTCCGGGTGTCTCTTCTCATCATTTCTTCTTGTTCTCAGTCGGTTCCTGGTCTCTCTTCTTTCATCATTTCTTCTTGTTCTCAGTCGGTTCCTGGTCTCTCTTCTTTCATCATTTCTTCTTGTTCTCAGTCAGTTCCTGGTCTCTCTTCTTTCATCATTTCTTCTTGTTCTCAGTCGGTTCCTGGTCTCTCTTGTTCTCTTCTTTCATCATTTCTCCTTGTTCTCAGTTGGTTCCGGGTGTCTCTTCTCATCATTTCTTCTTGTTCTCAGTCGGTTCCTGGTCTCTCTTCTTTCATCATTTCTTCTTGTTCTCAGTCGGTTCCTGGTCTCTCTTCTTTCATCATTTCTTCTTGTTCTCAGTTGGTTCCTGGTCTCTCTTCTTTCATCGTTTCTTCTTGTTCTCATTCGGTTCCTGGTGTCTCCTCTCTCATCATCTATCCATCTCCTCCTTGTTTTGGTTTGTCAGTAGCTTTCTGCCCTTCTCTCCATTGGATCATTTTTGTCTTAGTTTGTTTATATTATTTTGCTTTCTAATGTATTATGTATATATAATAATATTACTTGTGTGTTTTCTCTTGTTGCAGTTGTCCTTTCCCTCACTCCACTTACCTTGTACGTTCCTTCTCTTATTTTACCCGTGATTGGCTTCAGGATGTGCCTCCAGAATTACTGGCAGAGCTGGTGAATAACAGCATGACTGAGGAATGGAAAACATTGCAGTTTCAGGCCTCTCTTACAGGGGGTGCTTTGACCTGGATGTCTTACCCTGGGACATCGGGTGGCTGCCTCATTTATCCACGGGGAGCAGCTATGAACCAACTTCGTATCCTGGTCATGCCAAAACAGTGTCCTCTTCATGTGTCACCCACATAAATTACTGAATGTTCTTTTTATGTAACCTTCATGTTTAGACCACCTCTGGCTTCCTCTTTGAGAGTTCTTCTGTCTCCGTTTTTCTCTGTTGCATGGGGTTCTATGTCTCCTGTGTATGGGAGAGGGGTGGGGGTATTCTATCTCCTTGGTCTCTACTGTGTACTTGTATGGGGTGAGGGATCTTCTGTCTCTCTACAGGTGGGGAGTGGTCTTAACACTTTTGGACCTAGTGTAGATTCTCTCTGGATATACATGTTACTGCCTTAACATGGCTCAGACTTTCAGCAGGTTCTATTGGACCAGTCTCATGAACTTGGAGTGAATTTACAAGGAGATTCAGCTGTTTTTGAGCTGAAAGAGCGAATCCAACAAGTGAGCGCAGGACGCTATGACCAGAGTAAGCCGAGGGGTTTGTGTGTATGACCCTTCACTATGTAGACTAGTTGCATGTATTGGTTGGGGGGTGGCTGCATACGGTGCTGGGGGATGTGGTGTATATGACTGGTCACTATATAGTGTATATTGGTGGGGGAGGGTGGATGTGGTGTATATGATTGGTCACTATATAGTATGTATTGGTGGGAGTGATGTGTAAATGACCAGTTGCTCAGTCTCAATCCTCTATCTGCAGTGATGGTTGGTGTTCGATCCTCTTTCCACTTGGCCTCCTGGGGTTTCTCAGCTCAAGATCCTCCTAAACTACTTAGTGTTCTGAGTACAAAGAAACCGAGCACCTGCATCAATGCCAGGTAAGGCGCCACGCTCTGCGTCAGTGCCAGGTAACGTACATTACACTGTGGGGAGGGGGCCACACTCTGCGTCAGTGCCAGCTAACGTATATTACACTGTGGGGAGGGGGCCACGCTCTGCGTCAGTGCCAGCTAACGTATATTACACTGTGGGGAGGGGGCCACACTCTGCGTCAGTGCCAGCTAACGTACATTACACTGTGGGGAGGGGGCCACACTCTTCGTCAGTGCCAGCTAACGTACATTACACTGTGGGGAGGGGGCCACGCTCTGCGTCAGTGCCAGCTAACGTACATTACACTGTGGGGAGGGGGCCACACTCTGCGTCAGTGCCAGCTAACGTACATTACACTGTGGGGAGGGGGCCACGCTCTGCGTCAGTGCCAGCTAACGTACATTACACTGTGGGGAGGGGGCCACGCTCTGCGTCAGTGCCAGCTAACGTATATTACACTGTGGGGAGGGGGCCACGCTCTGCGTCAGTGCCAGCTAACGTACATTACACTGTGGGGAGGGGGCCACGCTCTGCGTCAGTGCCAGCTAACGTACATTACACTGTGGGGAGGGGGCCACGCTCTGCGTCAGTGCCAGGTAAGAATTACACTGTGGGGCCACGCTCTGCGTCAGTGCCAGGTAATGTATATTACACTGTGGGGAGGGGGCCACGCTCTGCGTCAGTGCCAGGTAATGTATATTACACTGTGGGGAGGGGGCCACGCTCTGCGTCAGTGCCAGCTAACGTACATTACACTGTGGGGAGGGGGCCACGCTCTGCGTCAGTGCCAGCTAACGTACATTACACTGTGAGGAGGGGGCCACGCTCTGCGTCAGTGCCAGCTAACGTATATTACACTGTGGGGAGGGGGCCACGCTCTGCGTCAGTGCCAGCTAACGTACATTACACTGTGGGGAGGGGGGCCACCCTCTGCGTCAGTGCCAGCTAACGTACATTACACTGTGGGGAGGGGGCCACCCTCTGCGTCAGTGCCAGCTAACGTACATTACACTGTGGGGGGGAATTACACTGTGGGGAGGGGGCCACGCTCTGCGTCAGTGCCAGCTAACGTACATTACACTGTGGGGAGGGGGCCACGCTCTGCGTCAGTGCCAGGTAACGTATATTACACTGTGGGGAGGGGGCCACGCTCTGCGGCAGTACCAGCTAACGTACATTACACTGTGGGGAGGGGGCCACTCTCTGCGTCAGTGCCAGGTAATGTATATTACACTGTGGGGAGGGGGCCACGCTCTGCGTCAGTGCCAGCTAACGTACATTACACTGTGGGGAGGGGGCCACGCTCTGCGTCAGTGCCAGGTAACGTACATTACACTGTGGGGAGGGGGCCACGCTCTGCGTCAGTGCCAGCTAACGTACATTACACTGTGGGGAGGGGGCCACGCTCTGCGGCAGTACCAGCTAACGTATATTACACTGTGGGGAGGGGGCCACGCTCTGCGTCAGTGCCAGCTAACGACAACACTGTGGGGGGGGCACGCGCCAAGAGGGGGAGGGGCGGCCAGGGGCCCGCACCAGCAAACACGGGGGGGGGCAAGTACATTACACTGTGGGGAGGGGGCCACGCTCTGCGTCAGTGCCAGCTAACGTACATTACACTGTGGGGAGGGGGCCACGCTCTGCGTCAGTGCCAGCTAACGTACATTACACTGGGGAGGGGGCCACGCTCTGCGTCAGTGCCAGCTAACGTACATTACACTGTGGGGAGGGGGCCACGCTCTGCGTCAGTGCCAGCTAACGTACATTACACTGTGGGGAGGGGGCCACGCTCTGCGTCAGTGCCAGCTAACGTATATTACACTGTGGGGAGGGGGCCACGCTCTGCGTCAGTGCCAGCTAACGTACATTACACTGTGGGGAGGGGGCCACGCTCTGCATCAGTGCCAGCTAACGTACATTACACTGTGGGGAGGGGGCCACGCTCTGCGTCAGTGCCAGCTAACGTACATTACACTGTGGGGAGGGGGCCACGCTCTGCGGCAGTACCAGCTAACGTACATTACACTGTGGGGAGGGGGCCACGCTCTGCGGCAGTGCCAGCTAACGTACATTACACTGTGGGGAGGGGGCCACGCTCTGCGTCAGTGCCAGGTAATGTATATTACACTGTGGGGAGGGGGCCACGCTCTGCGGCAGTACCAGCTAACGTATATTACACTGTGGGGAGGGGGCCACGCTCTGCATCAGTGCCAGCTAACGTACATTACACTGTGGGAAGGGGGCCACCCTCTGCGTCAGTGCCAGCTAACGTATATTACACTGTGGGGAGGGGGCCACGCTCTGCGGCAGTACCAGCTAACGTATATTACACTGTGGGGAGGGGGCCACGCTCTGCGGCAGTACCAGCTAACGTACATTACACTGTGGGGAGGGGGCCACGCTCTGCGGCAGTGCCAGCTAACGTACATTACACTGTGGGGAGGGGGCCACGCTCTGCGTCAGTGCCAGCTAACGTACATTACACTGTGGGGAGGGGGCCACGCTCTTCGTCAGTGCCAGCTAACGTACATTACACTGTGGGGAGGGGGCCACGCTCTGCGTCAGTGCCAGCTAACGTACATTACACTGTGGGGAGGGGGCCACGCTCTGCGGCAGTACCAGCTAACGTACATTACACTGTGGGGAGGGGGCCACGCTCTGCGTCAGTGCCAGCTAACGTACATTACACTGTGGGGAGGGGGCCACGCTCTGCGTCAGTGCCAGCTAACGTATATTACACTGTGGGGAGGGGGCCACGCTCTGCGTCAGTGCCAGCTAACGTACATTACACTGTGGGGAGGGGGCCACGCTCTGCGTCAGTGCCAGCTAACGTATATTACACTATGGGGAGGGGGCCCCACACTGCGTCAGTGCCAGCTAACGTATATTACACTGTGGGGAGGGGGCCACGCTCTGCGTCAGTGCCAGCTAACGTATATTACACTGTGGGGAGGGGGCCACGCTCTGCGGCAGTGCCAGCTAACGTACATTACACTGTGGGGAGGGGGCCACGCTCTGCGTCAGTGCCAGGTAACGTACATTACACTGTGGGGAGGGGGCCACGCTCTGCGTCAGTGCCAGCTAAGGTACATTACACTGTGGGGAGGGGGCCACGCTCTGCGTCAGTGCCAGCTAACGTATATTACACTGTGGGGTGGGGGCCACGCTCTGCGGCAGTGCCAGCTAACGTATATTACACTGTGGGGAGGGGGCCACCCTCTGCGTCAGTGCCAGCTAACGTACATTACACTGTGGGGAGGGGGCCACGCTCTGCGGCAGTGCCAGCTAACGTACATTACACTGTGGGGAGGGGGCCACGCTCTGCGGCAGTGCCAGCTAACGTATATTACACTGTGGGGAGGGGGCCACGCTCTGCGTCAGTGCCAGCTAATGTATATTACACTGTGGTTAGGGGGCCACGCTCTGCGGCAGTACCAGCTAACGTATATTACACTGTGGGGAGGGGGCCACGCTCTGCGGCAGTACCAGCTAACGTATATTACACTGTGGGGAGGGGGCCACGCTCTGCGGCAGTGCCAGCTAACGTACATTACACTGTGGGGAGGGGGCCACGCTCTGCGTCAGTGCCAGCTAACGTACATTACACTGTGGGGAGGGGGCCACGCTCTTCGTCAGTGCCAGCTAACGTACATTACACTGTGGGGAGGGGGCCACGCTCTGCGTCAGTGCCAGCTAACGTACATTACACTGTGGGGAGGGGGCCACGCTCTGCGGCAGTACCAGCTAACGTACATTACACTGTGGGGAGGGGGCCACGCTCTGCGTCAGTGCCAGCTAACGTATATTACACTGTGGGGAGGGGGCCACGCTCTGCGTCAGTGCCAGCTAACGTATATTACACTGTGGGGAGGGGGCCACGCTCTGCGGCAGTGCCAGCTAACGTACATTACACTGTGGGGAGGGGGCCACGCTCTGCGTCAGTGCCAGCTAACGTACATTACACTGTGGGGAGGGGGCCACGCTCTGCGTCAGTGCCAGCTAACGTATATTACACTGTGGGGAGGGGGCCACGCTCTGCGTCAGTGCCAGCTAACGTACATTACACTGTGGGGAGGGGGCCACGCTCTGCGGCAGTACCAGCTAACGTACATTACACTGTGGGGAGGGGGCCACGCTCTGCGTCAGTGCCAGCTAACGTACATTACACTGTGGGGAGGGGGCCACGCTCTGCGTCAGTGCCAGGTAATGTATATTACACTGTGGGGAGGGGGCCACGCTCTGCGGCAGTACCAGCTAACGTATATTACACTGTGGGGAGGGGGCCACGCTCTGCATCAGTGCCAGCTAACGTACATTACACTGTGGGAAGGGGGCCACCCTCTGCGTCAGTGCCAGCTAACGTACATTACACTGTGGGGAGGGGGCCACGCTCTGCGGCAGTACCAGCTAACGTACATTACACTGTGGGGAGGGGGCCACGCTCTGCGGCAGTACCAGCTAACGTACATTACACTGTGGGGAGGGGGCCACGCTCTGCGGCAGTGCCAGCTAACGTACATTACACTGTGGGGAGGGGGCCACCCTCTGCGTCAGTGCCAGCTAACGTACATTACACTGTGGGGAGGGGGCCACGCTCTGCGTCAGTGCCAGCTAACGTACATTAAACTGTGGGGAGGGGGCCACGCTCTGCGTCAGTGCCAGCTAACGTACATTACACTGTGGGGAGGGGGCCACGCTCTGCGGCAGTACCAGCTAACGTATATTACACTGTGGGGAGGGGGCCACGCTCTGCGGCAGTGCCAGCTAACGTACATTACACTGTGGGGAGGGGGCCACGCTCTGCGTCAGTGCCAGCTAACGTACATTACACTGTGGGGAGGGGGCCACGCTCTTCGTCAGTGCCAGCTAACGTACATTACACTGTGGGGAGGGGGCCACGCTCTGCGTCAGTGCCAGCTAACGTACATTACACTGTGGGGAGGGGGCCACGCTCTGCGGCAGTACCAGCTAACGTACATTACACTGTGGGGAGGGGGCCACGCTCTGCGTCAGTGCCAGCTAACGTATATTACACTGTGGGGAGGGGGCCACGCTCTGCGGCAGTGCCAGCTAACGTACATTACACTGTGGGGAGGGGGCCACGCTCTGCGGCAGTGCCAGCTAACGTACATTACACTGTGGGGAGGGGGCCACGCTCTGCGTCAGTGCCAGCTAAGGTACATTACACTGTGGGGAGGGGGCCACGCTCTGCGTCAGTGCCAGCTAACGTATATTACACTGTGGGGTGGGGGCCACGCTCTGCGGCAGTGCCAGCTAACGTATATTACACTGTGGGGAGGGGGCCACCCTCTGCGTCAGTGCCAGCTAACGTACATTACACTGTGGGGAGGGGGCCACGCTCTGCGGCAGTGCCAGCTAACGTACATTACACTGTGGGGAGGGGGCCACGCTCTGCGGCAGTGCCAGCTAACGTATATTACACTGTGGGGAGGGGGCCACGCTCTGCGTCAGTGCCAGCTAATGTATATTACACTGTGGGGAGGGGGCCACGCTCTGCGGCAGTACCAGCTAACGTATATTACACTGTGGGGAGGGGGCCACGCTCTGCGGCAGTACCAGCTAACGTATATTACACTGTGGGGTGGGGGCCACCCTCTGCGTCAGTGCCAGCTAACGTACATTACACTGTGGGGAGGGCGCCACGCTCTGCATCAGTGCCAGCTAACAATCATTCTAGAAGAGGGGGGGGCTCTAGCTACTTCATGGCAGTGCAGACCCTCATAGACCCCTTCAGACTGCTGAGTGCTCTACATTCAGTCCCTTGATGGGTGCGGGTCTTTCATACAGGATTCCTGTTTTGTCTTGCAGTCCCCACATTGCGGCGGAGTTCTGTGTGTGCACAGAGAGTGGCAGCCTGTACCTGTGGAGTGTGGAGACTGGGTAAGAAGCGCTGCACTGACCTTTAACCCATGACCCTGTCACATCCTCTCGGGCCTGTCCAATGTACAGATTAACCCTTTTATTTCTGGTAGGTTGCAGCAGGTACGGCGGGACCCTGACACTTTGTTTTTCCGTGATGACCCTTACTGGAGGTGGAGTGACTTCACATCGCACCCTCGGGTGCTGACCTTTGCTGACCGGACAGGGGTTCAGTTTGCAGATATCAGAGTGAGTGTCACCATCAGATGTCCAGGCAATGGACCTATAGGCTGTGCATCACATTAACACTTTGTCTGCACAGGTTCCCAATTCCCAGGGTCAGGAGCTGTTTCGTATTGGGCAGGAGTCTTCATGTCAGAAAGGAGAGCGAGTGATACTTCCTCGCTGTCTGCGGGAGACCAACCCAGCATACTCCCTGGTGAGCACTCAGGTAAGGACCCCGCAAGTATAATAAACCCAGCGTACTGCCTGGTGAGCCCTCAGGTACGGACCCCGCAGAGTATACCCAGGGTACTGCCTGGTGAGCCCTCAGGTACGGACCCGGCAGAGTATACCCAGCGTACTGCCTGGTGAGCCCTCAGGTACGGACCCCGCAGAGTATACCCAGCGTACTGCCTGGTGAGCCCTCAGATAAGGACCCCGCAAGTATAATAAACCCAGCGTACTGCCTGGTGAGCCCTCAGATACGGACCCCGCAGAGTATAATGAACCCAGCATACTGCCTGGTAAGCCCTCAGGTACGGACCCCGCAGAGTATAGCCAGCGTACTGCCTGGTGAGCCCTCAGGTACGGACCCCGCAGAGTATACCCAGCGTACTGCCTGGTGAGCACTCAGGTACGGACCCCGCAGAGTGTAATAAACCCAGCATACTGCCTGGTGAGCCCTCGGGTACGGACCGGGCGGAGTATACCCAGCGTACTGCCTGGTGAGCACTCGGGTACTGACCCCGCAGAGTATACCCAGCGTACTGCCTGGTGAGCCCTCAGGTATGGACCCCGCAGAGTATACCCAGCGTACTGCCTGGTGAGCACTCAGGTACGGACCCCACAGAGTATAATAAACCCAGCATACTGCCTGGTGAGCCCTCGGGTACGGACCGGGCAGAGTATACCCAGCGTACTGCCTGGTGAGCACTCAGGTACGGACCCCGCAGAGTATAATAAACCAAACGTACTGCCTGGTGAGCCCTCGGGTACAGATCCCACAGAGTATACCCAGCATACTGCCTGGTGAGCACTCGGGTACTGATCCCACAGAGTATAATAAACCCAGCGTACTGCCTGGTGAGCACTCAGGTACGGACCCCGCAGAGTATAATAAACCAAACGTACTGCCTGGTGAGCCCTCGGGTACGGATCCCACAGAGTATATCCAGCGTACTGCCTGGTGAGCACTAAGGTACGGACCCCGCAGAGTATACCCAGCGTATTTCCTGGTGAGCACTCGGTTACGGACCCTGCAGAGTATAATAAACCAAACGTACTGCCTGGTGAGCTCTCGGGTACGGATCCCACAGAGTATACCCAGCATACTGCCTGGTGAGCACTCGGGTACTGATCCCACAGAGTATAATAAACCCAGCGTACTGCCTGGTGAGCACTCAGGTACGGACCCCGCAGAGTATAATAAACCCAGCATACTGCCTGGTGAGCCCTCAGGTACGGACCCCGCAGAGTATAATAAACCCAGCATACTGCCTGGTGAGCCCTCAGGTACGGACCCCGCAGAGTATAATAAACCCAGCATACTGCCTGGTGAGCCCTCAGGTAAGGACCACGCAAGTATAATAAACCCAGCATACTGCCTGGTGAGCCCTCGGTTACGGACCCTGCAGAGTATACCCAGCGTACTGCCTGGTGAGCGCTCAGGTACGGACCCCACAGAGTATACCCAGCGTATTGCCTGGTGAGCACTCGGGTACGGACCCTGCAGAGTATAATAAACCAAACGTACTGCCTGGTGAGCCCTCAGGTACGGACCCCGCAGAGTATAATAAACCCAGCATACTGCCTGGTGAGCCCTCAGGTACGGACACCGCAGAGTATAATAATCCAAACGTACTGCCTGGTGAGCACTCATGTACGGACCCCACAGAGTATACCCAGCATACTGCCTGGTGAGCACTCGGGTACGGACCCCACAGAGTATACCCAGCATACTGCCTGGTGAGCACTCGGGTACGGACCCCATAGAGTATACCCAGCATACTGCCTGGTGAGCACTCGGGTACGGACCCCACAGAGTATACCCAGCATACTGCCTGGTGAGCACTCGGGTACGGACCCCATAGAGTATACCGAGCATACTGCCTGCTGCTGCCTTCTTACCATGTGTTCTGGGATAGGGCTGGAACCAATGCTAGAGTATACATTAGTGGTGTACCATGCACATATCCTACAGTGCACAGAAAGATCCTTCCTACTTCACAGGAGATATTATATGTGGGAGTATTCATACTGTGTAAGTCACTCCTCAGGATTGTTAAGCTGTGCACATGTATAGGTATAGTGACATATACGGACCAGATAGAGGTGGGTGCCCCTGTATAGAATAGTGTATAGCGATGTATACAGACCAGTGAGAGCTGGGTGCCTCTGTATAGAATAGTGTACAGGGACGTATATCGGGCAGATGGAGGTGGGTGTCTGTATAGAATAGTGTATAGGGACGTATATCGGGCAGATGGAGGTGGGTGTCTGTATAGAATAGTGTATAGCGACGTATATCGGGCAGATGGAGGTGGGTGTCTCTGTATAGAATAGTGTACAGGGACGTATATCGGGCAGATGGAGGTGGGTGTCTGTATAGAATAGTGTATAGCGACGTATATCGGGCAGATGGAGGTGGGTGTCTCTGTATAGGTTTAGTGACGTATATCGGGCATATGGAGGTGGATGTCTCTATAGAATAGTGTATAGCGAGGTATATCAGGCAGATGGATGTGGGTGTCTCTGTATAGAATAGTGTATAGCGAGGTATATCGGGCAGATGGAGGTGGGTGTCTCTATAGAATAGTGTATATGGACGTATATCGGGCAGATTGAGCTGGGTGTCTGTATAGAATAGTGTATAGCGAGGTATATCTGGCAGATGGAGATGGTTGCCTCTGTATAGAATAGTGTATAGCGACGTATATCTGGCAGATGGAGGTGGGTGCCTCTTTATAGAATAGTGTATAGTGACGTATATCGGGCAGATGGAGCTGGGTGTCTCTGTATAGAATAATGTATAGCGACGTATATCAGGCAGATGGAGCTGGGTGCCTCTGTATAGAATAATGTATAGCGACGTATATCGGCCAGATGGAGGTGGGTGCCTCTGTATAGGTTTAGTGACGTATGCTGGCCAGATGGAGGTGGGTGCCTCTGTATAGAATAGTGTATAGGTATAGTGAGATATACCAACCAGATGGATACTCTTGACCCCTTTTCTGCTTTCCCAGTGTGAAAGATCCTCAGTGCGCCAACACCGCTGTGGCCCCACCTGAGTCTTCTTTCATATAAAAACCACACTCACCGCCAGTGAGTGCCGGGTTCACCAGATAAATACAAGACAAGCTTTCTAAATTTTATATATTTATTAACCCCTAAATGGGTCGGTATTAACATATAACACATGCAGTTCAGAACAGATATGCAGATATATGCAAGCATTAACAGTTACTAGTTACAATATACAGTACAAATAAAAATAAAAAGGGAATAACATTGAAATAATTACTTTACCCCACATCTCCTGGATGTGGCTCTATAGTCCAACACTCACACATAGCATGTGGAATTCACCAGTGGAGGCTTCTTGGCATGTGGCATTAACTCCTAGCATGTGGCATCACAGTATTCCAGCCTGCATGCTCCTCACAGTGGTCTGTCTGTAATATCCTGTAGTCTGTCATGGTCTCAGCACAATCTCCATAGCAATAATCTCTTCCCACAGACCTCTTACCTCATCTTTTATACCCTTTATGCCACCTCCCAGAATGAGGTCATCGGCGGCAGCAAGTCTGATTGAATAATGCACTCAAGTCCAGATCCTTTGTAGAGAGCTGGGACCAAGTGAAATGATACAATTTTATCAGCCATATCTGATAAACCAGTGCAGACTGATCAATGCATGTTTCTTGGATCACTCAGGGCTGTGTATGAATACAATGGAGCCCTGCTGGGATGGATACAAAGCCCTATTGTTCCAGCCTGGCCACTATTGCCAATATACAGTACACCTGGGATTATAGCTGCGCACCTTATGAGTAAAGAGATACGCTACCCAGAGACCGAAATACAGCTTTGAGTTATAACCATATTTAAGCAGAATCATCACACCCAGGCCGTGCTCCTAACGCAGTGTGAATACTCCGATACTCTTATTTATTTCTCTCCACAGTTCTCTCTGTACATCATGGATGAGCGATTTCCTCTAGTGCCACTGGCCAAATGGGACCATATGCTGGATGGACCCCCTACGTACATCAATGTCATCCCTGGTGGAGCTACAGATCGCACCAACAAGATCCTGCTCAGTACTCAGCACAGTCAGGAGACGCTCATGGTGCAGTACTCAGGTATGTCTTCTCTGTATTTGCTGCTACATGGCTCTGTCTGTGGACAGCCTGATCTTACACCTGGTTCCTTGTGTTGCAGATGGCCCCTCTAGTCCTTTTCAGCTGCATTTACCAGCCATATGTCTGCCGCGGATTTCAGATTCTCTTTCTCATCTGGCTCCATTGTTGCCCCATCACCATGACACAGTGCTCCAGAGACTGCAGTCTCCACTGGCAGGTCAGTAAACATGTTCACCAGTTGGTTGCATGAGTGGGTCGAAAGCCAGCTCATTAACTCATTCAGCACCAGGAAGACCTAGGCCAGATTGTCCCCAGGACAGATGTGTTCTGTAGGTCTTCTGCTAGCTTTATGATTGGACATTGCTGGTTTGGACCAGGCTCTTTGTATTATGCACAGAGTCTTTCCTCTCTGTCTCTCCTGTCAGGTTTAGCTTCCTCTCGCTCGCTCTCCCAGGAGCGTGCACTGGATTCTGTCTGTACTGCATCTGTTCATCTCTTTGTCTCTCCTATCAGGTTTGGCGACTGCTTCCTCTGACCAGACTGGAGATCATTTGCAAGTTTTCCAGTTAACAGCGGATGGTGATCTTTTTATTCAGAGACTTTTGAAGGAACCCTCCGACACACCAAGCGACACCTGTGGTGTTAGAGTAGGATCCCCTGTATGCCGCTCCATCTTGGAGGAGCCGACTGCTGACTCCCCCAACCAGTCAGTCTCTGCGGATAAGACAGTCACCCACTCCACAAGAGCCAAGCATCAGGGGTCTGCCAACACCCACCCCTCCTGCTTGATCATGGCCAGCTCTACTACAATTTTCAGTAGGTGGCTCTGTAATTTCTACAAAGCTGGTACTTGGAGAGGAGCCAAGCCCCGTCCACGATGCAAGATTCACAGTCTCCTTCCTGAGAAGATTAGTGAGAGCACTCAGGAGGCGTCCGGGCGTCGGGAACAACTGCGACAGAGTATGAAACAGGGAACGCTTGTCCCATCAATGGTAACACCCCCATCTCCACAATTGGAGGCCATCCGGCCAGAGAGCTGGAAAGATCCTCTAAGTCAAAGGTTGACAGCTTCCTGGGAGGGGAGACTCAAACTGTGGTGGGACGATTGTCTTGGAACAAACCGGGAAAGCAAGATCCAGGCTCTGAGAGAAAAGCGCCGAAGGCAAAAGCTACTGCGATCTCGAAGCAGGAGCACGCTGTCTGGCAGCTTCACGGCCTCCATTGCCTCTGACCCTTATGAGACGGAGGTCAGCTCTCCAAGGTCATGTGATGCTGCCGATGCTGACTTTTCATTGTGGTCCTCCACAAATCAAGACTGTGCCTTCGATGCCTCACAGGTGACGGCCACCTCAAGCCATTCCCTAAGCTCCTCTGCCATCATCTCCTCACAATCTCTCCGGGCCAAAGGCATTCCGCACGAGAAGAGACACACATTGCGAAATTTCTTCTCCTCGTTAGAAAACTCCTGCGTGCCTGATCCCGGACATTCAGGATCCCAGTCACAGACTCTCTCCCAGCCCATAGGAGACTCCAGTACTGGACCCGGGTCTGCACCCACAGGCTCCCAATCACAGAATCTCTCCCAACGCTTAGGAGACCGCACCAGTACTAGGCCCGATTCTGCACCCACAGGCTCCCAATCACAGACTTTCTCCCAACGCTTAGGAGACCGCAGCAGTACTAGGCCCGAGTCTGCACCCACAGGCTCCCAATCACAGAATCTCTCCCAACGCTTAGGAGACCGCACCAGTACTAGGCCCAAGTCTGCACCCACAGGCTCCCAATCACAGACTCTCTCCCAACACTTAGGAGACCGCACCAGTACTAGGCCCGAGTCTGCACCCACAGTCTCCCAATCACAGACTCTCTCCCAACGCTTAGGAGACCGCACCAGTACTAGGCCCGAGTCTGCACCCACAGTCTCCCAATCACAGACTCTCTCCCAACGCTTAGGAGACCGCACCAGTACTAGGCCCGAGTCTGCACCCACAGGCTCCCAATCACAGACTCTCTCCCAACGCTTAGGAGACCGCAGCAGTACTAGGCCCGAGTCTGCACCCACAGGCTCCCAATCACAGACTCTCTCCCAACGCTTAGGAGACCGCAGCAGTACTAGGCCCGAGTCTGCACCCACAGGCTCCCAATCACAGACTCTCTCCCAACGCTTAGGAGACCGCAGCAGTACTAGGCCCGAGTCTGCACCCACAGGCTCCCAATCACAGACTCTCTCCCAACGCTTAGGAGACCGCACCAGTACTAGGCCCGAGTCTGCACCCACAGGCTCCCAATCACAGACTTTCTCCCAACGCTTAGGAGACCGCAGCAGTACTAGGCCCGAGTCTGCACCCACAGGCTCCCAATCACAGACTCTCTCCCAGCGTTCTCAGCCTCCAAGTAAGAGATCTCGGATGGGATTTTAACTAAGCAGGTCTGGCCTGGGGGACTCCTGGGTTGTGTTCACACCAGGCAGCGCTACACATAAATAGAAATATTTCTCCCGCAGTTCAGTGCACATTGAATTCAGCAGAATTGTGGCTCCAGCTTTGGATATGACTGAAATATTAGACAGGATTTGAGTGGATTATTAGACACATCCAGCACAGGAGCAGGGAGAGAGCCAACTGGGAACCAGCAGCATGTAGAATGCATTTGTGTCCATATACCTCAATATCATGTGGTTGATGTAAAACCAGGTTTTTGGTGTTTGTTGATTTTGTTAGTAGAATAAATCCAGTCCTGCACCAAAACTGCCAAATGTGACGGTGTCTGGAAGTAAACTCTATTGTGCCATTAAAGTGCACCATTTAGCCAGCCTTCCATACACTGAGTAACATGGTCCCTCTGCCCTATATGTAATGACTGCTATAGAGACTCACAAGGCTTCTGCTGGAATCCTACAGTGCCTCCACCTAAATTACATGTATATGGTGGCAGCTCCATTGGATGGCGGCATGAGGAAGCATTGCTTCTAGGAAAGGGGCATCTGAAAAAGTCTTCACACTCCTTGACCTTTGTCACATTTTGTCACAACCACAAACTTTAAATATATTTTCTTGAGATTTTCAGTGATAACAACACAAAGTATCAGATAATTGTGAAGTGGAAGGAAAATGATACAAGGTTATCAAATCTGTAATCCAATAAAAATCTGACAAATGTGACGTGCAAAAGTCTTCAGCCCCCTATAGCAATACTTTGTAGAGCTCCTTTGGCCACAATTCCAGCTCCAAGTCTTTTGGGCTCGGTCTCTTCCAGCTTTGCATATCTAGAGATGAGATTTCTGCCCCTTCTTCTTCTTCTTTGCAGCCAGATTGGATGGAGCGTCTGTGATCAGTAATTCTCATGTCTTGCCACAGATGCTCAATGGGATTTGGGTCTGGACTGTGACTGGGCCATTCTAACCCTGGAATATTCTGTCATCTAAACCTTCCCCTGGAGCTCGGGCTGGAGGTTTAGGGTCATTGTCTTGCTGGAATCTCCTTCCCAGTCTTGTCTTTTGCAGCCTCCAGTCTCAGGTTTTCTTCCAGGATTGGCCTGTATTTAGCTCCCTCCATCTTGCCATCCCCTCTGAGCAGTTTCCCTGTCCCCCCAGCATGATGCTGCCCCCTATGTGTCACAGTGGGGATGACGGGGTGTTCAGGGGGATGAGCAGGGTTACTTTGTATTTAGGCCATGACGTTCCCCTTTGGTCTCCTCTGAGCAGAGCACCTTCTCCCACATGTTTGCTGTGTCCCCTATATGACTTGTGGCCATAAACTGCAGACGCCACTTCTTATGTCTTTCTTACAACAATGGTTTCCTTCTTGCCGCTCTTCCATATAGATTGCCAGATTTATGGAGTGCACAGTGACTTTTCCAGAGTGACCATGGGCCTCTTGGCTGCTTCTCTGACCAGGGCTCTCCTTGCTCAGTGATCTTTCAGTTTAGGTGGACGGCCATGTCTTGGTAGGTTTGCTGAAACAGTGCTCCTTGGGATGCTCAAAGCTTGGGATATGTTTTTATAACCTAACCCTGCTTTAAACTTCACCATAACTTTATCTCTGACCTGCCTGGTGAGTTCCTTGGTCTTCATGATGCTGTTTGTTCACTAGTGTTCTCTAACAAACCACTGAGGCCTTCACAGAACAGGTGTATTTATACTGAGACTACATTACACACAGCCGGACTCTATTAACTCATTTAGTGACTTCTGAAGGCAGTTATTTGCAGTGGATTTTATTTAGGGGTATCAGAGTACATGAGGCTGAAGACTTTTGCAAGTCACACTTTTTAGATTTTTATTTGATTAAAATTGTGAAAACCATGTATCATTTTTGTTCCACTTCACAATTATCTGCTACTTTGTGTTGGTTATCACTTAAAATCTCAATAAAATACATTTAATTTTGTGGTTGTAAGGTGACAAAATGTGAAAAAGTTCAAGGGGTATGAAGACTTTTGCAAGGCACTGTATGTGCACGTGGAAGCAGTACACCCGGGCTGAGCTCTGTTGGCCCCATACATATAGTAGCATAGTTGATGAGGTTGGATGAAGACACTGGTCTTATGCTAATCGCCCCATGTCAGGGGAAAAAATTACTTTGAGTCCAAATCCAGCAATCCGTATAAAACCCTGAATCATCTTGTCTTCACCAAAAATCTTAAACCTATATCCTGTAATATTTTTCTATTCGAAGAAGTCATCCAGGCCCTCTTTGAACTTGCAGAATGAATGCACCATCACTACATCCGGTGGCAGTGAGGTCCATAGTCCACTGCTCTTACAGTAAAGAATCTGTCTATGATGCTGGTGAAATTTTCTCTCCTCTTTGTGTCCCCTTGTCACAGTCACCAGCCTAGGTCTAGAGGACGCCCCCTTGTCACTGTTACTAGACTAGGTGTAGAAAGATCATTAGAAAGGTCTTTGGACCGTCCCTTTGTTAAATTACACATTAGATGGATGTAGCTGGTGAATGATTGGTCCGCAGACACCGCCGTACACATTATACTCTATATTGGCTGCTACACCATACTTTTTCCATGTGAAGGACAAGCCATAGTGCAAGGACTGTTTATGGTATGGCAAATAGTTGATTTCATACACTGTTGCCCTATTTCTAGACCATAATGGCCAAAATAATAATTTATTGCTATAGCATACCTAACCATTCA
This sequence comes from Leptodactylus fallax, assembly GCA_947044405.1. Taxonomy (NCBI): domain Eukaryota; kingdom Metazoa; phylum Chordata; class Amphibia; order Anura; family Leptodactylidae; genus Leptodactylus; species Leptodactylus fallax. The sequence continues at coordinate 584,618 of CAMRHE010000689.1, forward strand.
GATGACTATTCAGGATCAGCCACCATGTGTGTAACATGTACCCGATATATAACTTGTATTCCCTTCCGCAGGCTTCATCAGTAACTCTCAGTTCTCCCTGAGCTGGTAGCTGGAGACTAGCTTCTATGATATCTACGGCCATACACAGCACACAGAGAGTAAAAGAGAATCTGCTCTATAGACTAGCTGCTGTTTGTCGTACAATACACACAGTAGGTAGAGGAGAGTCTGCTGTATAGACTAACTGCTATATATACCATACACTGCACACAATAGGTAGAGGAGAGTCTGCTCTATAGACTAGCTGCTATATATACCATACACTGCACACAGTAGGTAGAGGAGAGTCTGCTCTATAGACTAACTGCTATATATACCATACACTGCACACAGTAGGTAGAGGAGAATCTTCCATAGATTAGCTGTTATGACCTAAGGGGGGGGGGGGGGGGTTCAGAGCCTGATAAGTGAAGGAGGCATTTTTCAATGATAAAATGTATTAACTAAATGGCTGACAGTCATGATCAGACAGACACAGTGATGCTCCTCTTATTCATGATAATTATACAATATTAATAATTCTATAATATCATTAATAATCCAGGGATTGATTCGTATGACAGTAAATATGTAACAAACTATACATCTAATTATATAATATTAATCATTCTAATAGCATTAATAACCATTAATACTGTGGCATTAAGGAGCACCAGTGTGCAGGTGGAGTAGGGATTACTCTGGCAGGAAGGAATGTCAGTTTTGCTGTGTGCAGGTGAAGAGGGGATATCTGCAGCAGGAAGAAATACCAGAACTTCGGTGTGTGGGTAGAGTAGTTGATTATGATGTTAATCTGTTTTCCCTTAGTCCTAACAGCAGCACAATACAGGGTATTTCTGCCCCTCTGTGCTGGTAGGACAGGTGGAATTTTTAATTAGCATAATTGATTGCGTGACTATACAATGCTATAAGTGGGCAAAAGAGACCTCCCCCCTGTGTCAGATATAAAGAGGAACAATCCTATTTAAGGGGAGGAAAGCTTGTGCTGCTGTTAGTCCTAAGGAAAACAGATTAACATCATAATCAATGATTCCCTTACGTCCGACCAGCAGCACAACATGGGGCTGTAGCAAGCTGATCCCCTAGGGAGGGTTATCTCGCATTACTCTGCTTAAGACTGAATGCCCAAAGGCAGTGGCCTTTGAACTATGGCCATCTAACCGATAGTGTTTAACAAAGCTTAGTTGGGAAGACGAAGAAGTGGCTGCACAAATCTGCTCAAGAGGCAAAGAACGACTCTCAGCCCTGGAGGCTGACACAGCCCTGGATGAATGAGCTGCGATGAACTTGGGTGGTGTTAACCCCTGAGAGCAAAAAGAAGTTGTAATTGCTTCCTTGATCCACCTTGATAAGGAGGGTTTGGAAGTCTTGAGACCCTTGTCTCTACCATATACTATAAGGATGTTCTCAGATCTTCTGAAGGGTTGTGTACACAGAAGACACCTTACTGCGTCCAGTGTATGGAGCTTTTTCTCCTTGGAAGATGGAGCTGGGTAAAAAAAAAAAAAAAGGTAAGGAGACCACCTGGTTGATATTATTGTCGGATCGACTCTTGACACTCTTCCTCTGAGAAGAGGAGATAAATGGAGGAGTGCCAAGTAAACTGCTCTGATTTGCCTCCAGTTGGATGATGTCATCCTTTCTAGCCTGCTGCAGACTCCTTGTACAGTCTTCGCGTACAAATGGGCTCCCCATCTTTAAAAGGATGCATCGGTGGTCAACAGGGTCTAACGAGGTTGGACCGTGGACATCCCATCTTTCAGGTGTATCCACCAGATGAGGGAAAGACAGGTTTTGGGATAAAGTCTGATCCTCTTGTCGAGACCGAGAGGGCCACAATTTCAGATCTAGAATTTCCTTCTAGCGAGGATGCATATGCCACAAAGCCCAAGGGACTGCATCGGCTGAGGCTGACATGAGGCCTAGGACTCATAGTTGTCCTGATGGACACCAGACGTGTTCTTAGAAGATATTGGACCGCTCTGATTATCTTTTCTTTCCTTGCTGGAGGTAAAGAAATTTGCAGGCGGTCTTGCAGGATGAACCCCAGAAAATTCCTCTGAGTGGAAGGAATCTCCTCTGAATTCTCCCAATTTATTAGCCAGCCTAGGTGTTGGAGAAAAGACACAGCTATGTGCAGATGCCAGAGCAGGATGGTTTCTGACTGGGCTTTTATTAGCTTGTCATCCAGATATGGCACTATGAACAGACCTTGAAGTCTGAGCGCAGCTGCTATTGGAGACTCCACCTTGGTGAAGGTGTGGGGAGCCGCGGAAATGCCGAATGGCAGAGCCGCAAACTGGAAATGCCTCCTGTGGCAGGCAATTGATACATCAATTCTCAGATACCTTCTGTGAGGAGGATAAACTGGAACGTGTAAGTAGGCATCTTTTAGGTCTAGAATAAATACCTCGTCTTGCTGAAGAAAGGATGCAACCAACTTTACGGTCTCCATTTGGAAATGCTTTTTCTTTATGAAGATATCTCAGGTCTATAATCATCCTCCAGTCGCTGGATGGTTGTGGCACTAGGAAGACTGGGGAGTAAACCTCCAAACCTTCTTCTGAGGGGGGAACCTTCTCCAAGGCCCCCTTGTCCAGGTAATCCAAAATAGAACTTTCCAGTATAGCCTGCTTTGATGCAGGAAGGGAATGGGCTGCGATGAACCGGTCTTGAGGCGGGCAAAGAAAATTGACCGCATAACCCCTCTGTATTACATGTAAGACTCAAGGGTCTTGGATCTTCTACCAGAAGGTGAGAAAATGGGAGAGGCATCCCCCAGCAGGAGTATTTGTCGCTACAGAAGGCTAGAAGCTGGCATCAAAATTCAGGCTTCTTTCTGTCCCCTTCCTTGGGGAACTTACAACCAGAACCTCTGGACTGGTATCTAGTACGCCTCTGGTATTGAGGCCTAGACTGAGGAGGCTGCTGATAACTTCTGCCCCAGCCGGAAGGTCTTGATCTTCCTCTAAAGGACTGAGAAAGGCTCTTACCCTTTTGTTTGTTGGCAAGACCCTCCATGATGTTGTCCAGATCCTTGCTAAAGAGTTTACCGACTTAAATGGTAGGGAGCACAAGTTGTATTTGGAGGCATTATCCGCTCTCCAAGGTTTCAACCATAAAGGCCTTCTTGCTGCATTAGAGGGCCATGGATTTTGTGGCCAACTTAACCTGGTGAGCGGAGGTTTCTGCTAAATAATCTGCCGCCAAGGAAATCAACCCCATAAAGGATAGTAAATCATCTCTGGAAACTCCAGAGTCAATATTCCTCTCCAGTTGGGTCAGGTCAGAGCACAACTTGTTAGCAACCTCGTTAGAGGCAATGCCCACAAAGGCCTGAGCAGAGGCTGAAGAGTAAGCCCTTCTGAGCGTGCGCTCCATATGCCTAATCCATAGGGTCTTGGAGATTGGAGTCATCCTCTCCCAGGACCACCGTACGGCAGGATAATTTGGCTACCGCCATATCCAACTTAGGCGAGGGACCCCAACGATCTTGCTGAGTCTTCACGATGGGGAAATAGGGTCTTTAAACCTCCTGGATAACACAGGTTTTTTTTCGGGATGTCTCCATTCCCCTGCCATAGCTTTATCCAGAGACTCGTCCACTTGAAAGGCCCCCATTGGTGGAACTAGAGGCTTCCACAAATTTAACATCTCTATCCCATGACCGGATGGACTTCAGCAGTCTATTCATCTTTTCCGAAGGAAAAAGAGGCCTACTGGGATTCTCCAAGGTGTCTTCCTCAGATGAGTGTGTCTAGCTGAGCACATGGAACTCCTCCTCTGAAGGTACTGAGAGAGTGTGTCTTTCAGTACAGGACTACTTAGAAATCTGGGAAATAGAGTCCTGAATCTCCTGTATGGAATCCTCCATATACTCTTTGACCCGCACAATCATGTCACGTATGGACGGTTCCTTACCTGGGGGTTCACGGCATTGGCGACTGAGTATAGTCATATCCATCGGGTAGAGGGGTGTCACTACGTACAAGCTAGATGTTTCTGCTTGGAGGACCTCTTCCTTCAGGAGTTGCTGCCACCACCGGAAGCAGGGGAGGAGGACATCTACAGTATAAAAGAAACAAGTCAGACAATCTGTTTGACATAACAGAAAATAATGTAGCGGAACTACCCTGGAGATGCAAACGGCTATGAAAACAATCAATAGAGTAATCAAAATTGCTGAGTGCAGCAAAAAACAGTAACAAACCAAAGAAGGAGAGTACTGAGGCCTAACTCAAATAGAGACAAGCCACCATTGTCTCACAAAAGAAGGCTTTTATAGGAAGGAAGGATGGAAGAGCAAGCAGAGCACCTCACAAAACCTCCGTCCCCCCCTTGCAAAAAAGCAGGAGTGTCCCTTTAATTGCACAAATTTATGTGTGTGTGTATGTGTGTATATATATAAACTTTTTTGGAGCCTTAAGAAGCTCCAGCATAAATATATCGCTAATACCAAGGAAGCGGTAAAGAAAAAAACCATGCCAATAGCGCAATTCCGCAATGCCGGAAGTAGGCCTGAAAGTCTGGCAGAAAAAAGCAACTAAAGAATTCCGGAGCGTGAAGTGACGTCCCTGCCGGTGGCACCGAAGCAGCACTACGGGGAAACTGGTGAGGCTCAGGAGCAAAACTGCTCCTGAAAAGAACAAAACAGATCTAATCCATTCTCCCGCCATATACAGGAGGAGCGGGGATTAGTGAGGACATTACCGTATACATGGGGAGCGGGGATTAGTGAGGACATTACCGTATACAGGGGGAGCGGGGATTAGTGAGGACATTACCGTATACAGGGGGAGCGGGGATTAGTGAGGACATTATCGTATACAGGAGGAGCGGGGATTAGTGAGGACATTACCGTATACAGGAGGAGCGGGGATTAGTGACATAATTACCGTATACAGGGGGAGCGGGGATTAGTGAGGACATTACCGTAGACAGGAGGAGCGGGGATTAGTGAGGACATTACCGTATACAGGAGGAGCGGGGATTAGTGAGGACATTACCGTATACAGGAGGAGCGGGGATTAGTGAGGACATTACCGTATACAGGAGGAGCGGGGATTAGTGACATAATTACCGTATACAGGGGGAGCGGGGATTAGTGAGGACATTACCGTATACAGGAGGAGCGGGGATTAGTGAGGACATTACCGTATACAGGAGGAGCGGGGATTAGTGAGGACATTACCGTATACAGGAGGAGCGGGGATTACTGAGAACATTACCGTATACAGGAGGAGCGGGGATTAGTGAGGACATTACCGTGTACAGGGGGAGCTGGGATTAGTGAGGACATTACCGTATACAGAAGGAGTGGGGATTAGTGAGGACATTACCGTATACAGGAGGAGCGGGGATTAGTGAGGACATTACCGTATACAGGAGGAGCGGGGATTAGTGACATAATTACCGTATACAGGGGGAGTGGGGATTAGTGAGGACATTACCGTATACAGGGGGCGCGGGGATTAGTGAGGACATTACCGTGTACAGGAGGAGCGGGGATTAGTGAGGACATTACCGTATACAGGGGGAGCGGGGATTAGTGAGGACATTACCTTAGACAGGAGGAGCGGGGATTAGTGAGGACATTACCGTATACAGGAGAAGCGGGGATTAGTGAGGACATTACCGTATACAGGAGGAGCGGGGATTAGTGACATAATTACCGTATACAGGGGGAGCGGGGATTAGTGAGGACATTACCGTATACAGGGGGCGCGGGGATTAGTGAGGACATTACCGTGTACAGGAGGAGCGGGGATTAGTGAGGACATTACCGTATACAGGAGGAGCGGGGATTAGTGAGGACATTACCGTATACAGGAGGAGCGGGGATTAGTGAGGATATTACCGTATACAGGAGAAGCGGGGATTAGTGAGGACATTACCGTGTACAGGGGGAGCTGGGATTAGTGAGGACATTACCATATACAGGGGGAGCGGGGATTAGTGAGGACATTACCGTATACAGGAGGAGCGGGGATTAGTGAGGACATTACCGTATACAGGAGGAGCGGGGATTAGTGACAGAATTACCATATACAGGGGGAGCGGGGATTAGTGAGGACGTAACAGTATACAGGAGGAGCGGGGATTAGTGAGGACATTACCGTATACAGGAGGAGCGGGGATTAGTGAGGACATTACCGTATACAGGGGGAGCGGGGATTAGTCAGGACATTACCGTATACAGGAGGAGCGGGGATTAGTGAGGACGTAACAGTATACAGGAGGAGCAGGGATTAGTGAGGACATTACCGTATACAGGAGGAGCGGGGATTAGTGAGGACATTACAGTATACAGGAGGAGCGGGGATTAGTGAGGACATTACCGTAGACAGGAGGATCGGGGATTAGTGAGGACATTACCGTATACAGGGGGAGCGGGGATTAGTGAGGACATTACCGTATACAGGGGGAGCGGGGATTAGTGAGGACATTACCGTATACAGGGGGAGCGGGGATTATTGAGGACATTACCGTATACAGGGGGAGCGGGGATTAGTGACAGAATTACCGTATACAGGGGGAGCGGGGATTAGAGAGGACATTACCGTATACAGGAGGAGCGGGGATTAGTGAGGACATTACCGTATACAGGAGGAGCGGGGATTAGTGAGGACATTACAGTATACAGGGGGAGCGGGGATTAGTGAGGACATTACCGTATACAGGAGCAGCGGGGATTAGTGAGGACACTACCGTATACAGGAGGAGCGGGGATTAGTGAAGACATTACCGTATACAGGGGGAGCGGGGATTAGTGAGGACATTACCGTGTAAAGGAGGAGCGGGGATTAGTGAGGACATTACCGTATACAGGAGGAGCGGGGATTAGTGACATAATTACCGTATACAGGAGGGGAGCGGGGATTAGTGACATAATTACCGTATACAGGAGGAGCGGGGATTAGTGAGGACATTACCGTATACAGGAGGAGCTGGGATTAGTGAGGACATTAGCGTATACAGGAGGAGCGGGGATTAGTGACAGAATTACCGTATACAGGGGGAGCGGGGATTAGTGAGGACATTACCGTATACAGGAGGAGCGGGGATTAGTGAGGACATTACCGTATACAGGAGGAGCGGGGATTAGTGAGGACATTACCGTATACAGGAGGAGCGGGGATTAGTGAGGACATTACCGTATACAGGAGGAGCGGGGATTAGTGAGGACATTACCGTATACAGGAGGAGCGGGGATTAGTGAGGACATTACCGTATACAGGAGGAGCGGGGATTAGTGAGGACATTACCGTATACAGGAGGAGCGGGGATTAGTGAGGACATTACCGTATACAGGGGGAGCAGGGATTAGTGACATAATTACCGTATACAGGAGGAGCGGGGATTAGTGAGGACATTACCGTATACAGGGGGAGCAGGGATTAGTGACATAATTACCGTATACAGGAGGAGCGGGGATTACTGAGGACATTACAGTATACAGGAGGAGCGGGGATTAGTGAGGACATTACCGTATACAGGAGGAGCGGGGATTAGTGAGGACATTACCATATACAGGGGGAGCGGGGATTAGTGAGGACATTACCGTGTACAGGAGGAGCGGGGATTAGTGAGGACATTACCGTATACAGGGGGAGCGGGGATTAGTGAGGACATTACCGTATACAGGAGGAGCGGGGATTAGTGAGGACATTACCGTATACAGGGGGAGCAGGGATTAGTGACATAATTACCGTATACAGGAGGAGCGGGGATTAGTGAGGACACTACCGTATACAGGAGGAGCGGGGATTAGTGAAGACATTACCGTATACAGGGGGAGCGGGGATTAGTGAGGACATTACCGTGTAAAGGAGGAGCGGGGATTAGTGAGGACATTACCGTATACAGGAGGAGCGGGGATTAGTGACATAATTACCGTATACAGGAGGAGCGGGGATTAGTGACATAATTACCGTATACAGGAGGAGCGGGGATTAGTGAGGACATTACCGTATACAGGAGGAGCGGGGATTAGTGAGGACATTACCGTATACAGGAGGAGCGGGGATTAGTGAGGACATTACCGTGTACAGGGGGAGCTGGGATTAGTGAGGACATTACCATATACAGGGGGAGCGGGGATTAGTGAGGACATTACCGTATACAGGAGGAGCGGGGATTAGTGAGGACATTACCGTATACAGGAGGAGCGGGGATTAGTGACAGACATTACCATATACAGGGGGAGCGGGGATTAGTGAGGACATAACAGTATACAGGAGGAGCGGGGATTAGTGAGGACATTACCGTATACAGAAGGAGCGGGGATTTGTGAGGACATTACCGTATACAGGGGGAGCGGGGATTAGTGAGGACATTACCGTATACAGGAGGAGCGGGGATTAGTGAGGACGTAACAGTATACAGGAGGAGCGGGGATTAGTGAGGACATTACCGTATACAGGAGGAGCGGGGATTAGTGAGGACATTACCGTATACAGGGGGAGCGGGGATTAGTGAGGACATTACCGTATACAGGAGGAGCGGGGATTAGTGAGGACGTAACAGTATACAGGAGGAGCGGGGATTAGTGAGGACATTACCGTATACAGGAGGAGCGGGGATTAGTGAGGACATTACCGTATACAGGAGGAGCGGGGATTAGTGAGGACATTACCGTAGACAGGAGGAGCGGGGATTAGTGAGGACATTACCGTATACAGGGGGAGCGGGGATTAGTGAGGACATTACCGTATACAGGGGGAGCGGGGATTAGTGAGGACATTACCGTATACAGGGGGAGCGGGGATTAGTGAGGACATTACCGTATACAGGGGGAGCGGGGATTAGTGACAGACATTACCGTATACAGGGGGAGCGGGGATTAGTGAGGACATTACCGTATACAGGAGGAGCGGGGATTAGTGAGGACATTACCGTATACAGGAGGAGCGGGGATTAGTGAGGACATTACAGTATACAGGGGGAGCGGGGATTAGTGAGGACATTACCGTATACAGGAGCAGCGGGGATTAGTGAGGACACTACCGTATACAGGAGGAGCGGGGATTAGTGAGGACATTACCGTATACAGGGGGAGCGGGGATTAGTGAGGACATTACCGTGTACAGGAGGAGCGGGGATTAGTGAGGACATTACCGTATACAGGAGGAGCGGGGATTAGTGACATAATTACCGTATACAGGAGGAGCGGGGATTAGTGACATAATTACCGTATACAGGAGGAGCGGGGATTAGTGAGGACATTACCGTATACAGGAGGAGCGGGGATTAGTGAGGACATTAGCGTATACAGGAGGAGCGGGGATTAGTGACAGACATTACCGTATACAGGGGGAGCGGGGATTAGTGAGGACATTACCGTATACAGGAGGAGCGGGGATTAGTGAGGACATTACCGTATACAGGAGGAGCGGGGATTAGTGAGGACATTACCGTATACAGGAGGAGCGGGGATTAGTGAGGACATTACCGTATACAGGAGGAGCGGGGATTAGTGAGGACATTACCGTATACAGGAGGAGCGGGGATTAGTGAGGACATTACCGTATACAGGAGGAGCGGGGATTAGTGAGGACATTACCGTATACAGGAGGAGCGGGGATTAGTGAGGACATTACCGTATACAGGGGGAGCGGGGATTAGTGACAAAATTACCGTATACAGGAGGAGCGGGGATTAGTGAGGACATTACCGTATACAGGGGGAGCGGGGATTAGTGAGAAAATTACCGTATACAGGAGGAGCGGGGATTAGTGAGGACATTACCGTATACAGGAGGAGCGGGGATTAGTGAGGACATTACCGTATACAGGAGGAGCGGGGATTAGTGAGGACATTACCGTATACAGGGGGAGCGGGGATTAGTGAGGACATTACCGTGTACAGGAGGAGCGGGGATTAGTGAGGACATTACCGTATACAGGGGGAGCGGGGATTAGTGAGGACATTACCGTATACAGGAGGAGCGGGGATTAGTGAGGACATTACCGTATACAGGGGGAGCGGGGATTAGTGAGGTAATTACCGTATACAGGAGGAGCGGGGATTAGTGAGGACATTACCGTATACAGGAGGAGCGGGGATTAGTGAGGACATTACCGTATACAGGAGGAGCGGGGATTAGTGAGGACATTACCATATACAGGGGGAGCGGGGATTAGTGAGGACATTACCGTATACAGGGGGAGCGGGGATTAGTGAGGACATTACCGTGTACAGGAGGAGCGGGGATTAGTGAGGACATTACCGTATACAGGGGGAGCGGGGATTAGTGAGGACATTACCGTATACAGGAGGAGCGGGGATTAGTGAGGACATTACCGTATACAGGGGGAGCGGGGATTAGTGACATAATTACCGTATACAGGAGGAGCGGGGATTAGTGAGGACATTACCGTATACAGGAGGAGCGGGGATTAGTGAGGACATTACCGTATACAGGAGGAGCGGGGATTAGTGAGGACATTACCGTATACAGGGGGAGCGGGGATTAGTGAGGACATTACCGTATACAGGGGGAGCGGGGATTAGTGAGGACATTACCGTATACAGGGGGAGCGGGGATTAGTGAGGACATTACCGTATACAGGGGGAGCGGGGATTAGTGAGGACATTACCGTATACAGGAGGAGCGGGGATTAGTGAGGACATTACCGTATACAGGAGGAGCGGGGATTAGTGAGGACATTACCGTATACAGGGGGAGCGGGGATTAGTGAGGACATTACCGTATACAGGGGGAGCGGGGATTAGTGAGGACATTACCGTATACAGGGGGAGCGGGGATTAGTGAGGACATTACCGTGTACAGGAGGAGCGGGGATTAGTGAGGACATTACCGTATACAGGAGGAGCGGGGATTAGTGAGGACATTACCGTATACAGGGGGAGGCGGGGATTAGTGAGGACATTACCGTATACAGGAGGAGCGGGGATTAGTGAGGACATTACCGTATACAGGAGGAGCGGGGATTAGTGAGGACATTACCGTATACAGGGGGAGCGGGGATTAGTGAGGACATTACCATATACAGGGGGAGCGGGGATTAGTGAGGACATTACCGTGTACAGGAGGAGCGGGGATTAGTGAGGACATTACCGTATACAGGAGGAGCGGGGAATAGTGAGGACATTACCGTATACAGGGGGAGCGGGGATTAGTGAGGACATTACCGTATACAGGGGGAGCGGGGATTAGTGAGGACATTACCGTATACAGGGGGAGCGGGGATTAGTGAGGACATTACCGTATACAGGGGGAGCGGGGATTAGTGAGGACATTACCGTATACAGGAGGAGCGGGGATTAGTGAGGACATTACCGTATACAGGAGGAGCGGGGATTAGTGAGGACATTACCGTATACAGGAGGAGCGGGGATTAGTGAGGACATTACCGTATACAGGAGGAGCGGGGATTAGTGAGGACATTACCGTGTACAGGAGGAGCGGGGATTAGTGAGGACATTACCGTATACAGGAGGAGCGGGGATTAGTGAGGACATTACCGTATACAGGAGGAGCGGGGATTAGTGAGGACATTACCGTATACAGGAGGAGCGGGGATTAGTGAGGACATTAGCGTATACAGGAGGAGCGGGGATTAGTGACAGACATTACCGTATACAGGGGGAGCGGGGATTAGTGAGGACATTACCGTATACAGGGGGAGCGGGGATTAGTGAGGACATTACCGTGTACAGGTGGAGCGGGGATTAGTGAGGACATTACCGTATACAGGAGGAGCGGGGATTAGTGAGGACATTACCGTATACAGGGGGAGCGGGGATTAGTGAGGACATTACCGTATACAGGAGGAGCGGGGATTAGTGAGGACATTACCGTATACAGGAGGAGCGGGGATTAGTGAGGACATTACCGTATACAGGAGGAGCGGGGATTAGTGAGGACATTACCGTATACAGGAGGAGCGGGGATTAGTGAGGACATTACCGTATACAGGAGGAGCGGGGATTAGTGAGGACATTACCGTATACAGGGGGAGCGGGGATTAGTGAGAACATTACCGTATACAGGAGGAGCGGGGATTAGTGAGGACATTACCGTATACAGGGGGAGCGGGGATTAGTGACATAATTACCGTATACAGGAGGAGCGGGGATTAGTGAGGACATTACCGTATACAGGAGGAGCGGGGATTAGTGAGGACATTACCGTATACAGGAGGAGCGGGGATTAGTGAGGACATTACCGTATACAGGAGGAGCGGGGATTAGTGAGGACATTACCGTATACAGGAGGAGCGGGGATTAGTGAGGACATTACCGTATACAGGGGGAGCGGGGATTAGTGAGGACATTACCGTATACAGGGGGAGCGGGGATTAGTGAGGACATTACCGTATACAGGGGGAGCGGGGATTAGTGAGGACATTACCGTATACAGGAGGAGCGGGGATTAGTGAGGACATTACCGTATACAGGAGGAGCGGGGATTAGTGAGGACATTACCGTATACAGGGGGAGGCGGGGATTAGTGAGGACATTACCGTATACAGGAGGAGCGGGGATTAGTGAGGACATTACCGTATACAGGAGGAGCGGGGATTAGTGAGGACATTACCGTATACAGGGGGAGCGGGGATTAGTGAGGACATTACCGTATACAGGAGGAGCGGGGATTAGTGAGGACATTACCGTATACAGGGGGAGCGGGGATTAGTGAGGACATTACCGTGTACAGGAGGAGCGGGGATTAGTGAGGACATTACCGTATACAGGAGGAGCGGGGATTAGTGAGGACATTACCGTATACAGGGGGAGCGGGGATTAGTGAGGACATTACCGTATACAGGGGGAGCGGGGATTAGTGAGGACATTACCGTATACAGGGGGAGCGGGGATTAGTGAGGACATTACCGTATACAGGGGGAGCGGGGATTAGTGAGGACATTACCGTATACAGGAGGAGCGGGGATTAGTGAGGACATTACCGTATACAGGAGGAGCGGGGATTAGTGAGGACATTACCGTGTACAGGAGGAGCGGGGATTAGTGAGGACATTACCGTGTACAGGAGGAGCGGGGATTAGTGAGGACATTACCGTATACAGGGGGAGGCGGGGATTAGTGAGGACATTACCGTATACAGGAGGAGCGGGGATTAGTGAGGACATTACCGTATACAGGAGGAGCGGGGATTAGTGAGGACATTACCGTATACAGGGGGAGCGGGGATTAGTGAGGACATTACCGTATACAGGAGGAGCGGGGATTAGTGAGGACATTACCGTATACAGGGGGAGCGGGGATTAGTGAGGACATTACCGTATACAGGGGGAGCGGGGATTAGTGAGGACATTACCGTATACAGGGGGAGCGGGGATTAGTGACAGACATTACCGTATACAGGAGGAGCGGGGATTAGTGAGGACATTACCGTGTACAGGAGGAGCGGGGATTAGTGAGGACATTACCGTATACAGGAGGAGCGGGGATTAGTGAGGACATTACCGTATACAGGAGGAGCGGGGATTAGTGAGGACATTACCGTATACAGGAGGAGCGGGGATTAGTGAGGACATTACCGTATACAGGAGGAGCGGGGATTAGTGAGGACATTACCGTATACAGGGGGAGCGGGGATTAGTGAGGACATTACCGTATACAGGGGGAGCGGGGATTAGTGAGGACATTACCGTATACAGGGGGAGCGGGGATTAGTGAGGACATTACCGTATACAGGGGGAGCAGGGATTAGTGAGGACATTACCGTATACAGGGGGAGCGGGGATTAGTGACAGACATTACCGTATACAGGGGGAGCGGGGATTAGTGAGGACATTACCGTATACAGGAGGAGCGGGGATTAGTGAGGACATTACCGTATACAGGAGGAGCGGGGATTAGTGAGGACATTACCGTATACAGGGGGAGCGGGGATTAGTGAGGACATTACCGTATACAGGAGGAGCGGGGATTAGTGAGGACATTACCGTATACAGGAGGAGCGGGGATTAGTGAAGACATTACCGTATACAGGGGGAGCGGGGATTAGTGAGGACATTACCGTGTACAGGAGGAGCGGGGATTAGTGAGGACATTACCGTATACAGGAGGAGCGGGGATTAGTGACATAATTACCGTATACAGGAGGAGCGGGGATTAGTGAGCATCATTACCGTATACAGGAGGAGCGGGGATTAGTGAGGACATTACCGTATACAGGAGGAGCGGGGATTAGTGAGGACATTACCGTATACAGGAGGAGCGGGGATTAGTGAGGACATTACCGTATACAGGAGGAGCGGGGATTAGTGACATAATTACCGTATACAGGAGGAGCGGGGATTAGTGAGGACATTACCGTATACAGGAGGAGCGGGGATTAGTGAGGACATTACCGTATACAGGGGGAGCGGGGATTAGTGACAGACATTACCGTATACAGGGGGAGCGGGGATTAGTGAGGACATTACCGTATACAGGGGGAGCGGGGATTAGTGAGGACATTACCGTATACAGGGGGAGCGGGGATTAGTGAGGACATTACCGTATACAGGGGGAGCGGGGATTAGTGAGGACATTACCGTATACAGGAGGAGCGGGGATTAGTGAGGACATTACCGTATACAGGAGGAGCGGGGATTAGTGAAGACATTACCGTATACAGGAGGAGCGGGGATTAGTGAGGACATTACCGTGTACAGGAGGAGCGGGGATTAGTGAGGACATTACCGTATACAGGAGGAGCGGGGATTAGTGAGCACAATTACCGTATACAGGAGGAGCGGGGATTAGTGAGGACATTACCGTATACAGGAGGATCGGGGATTAGTGAGGACATTAGCGTATACAGGAGGAGCGGGGATTAGTGACAGACATTACCGTATACAGGGGGAGCGGGGATCAGTGAGGACATTACCATATACAGGAGGAGCGGGGATTAGTGAGGACATTACCGTATACAGGGGGAGCGGGGATTAGTGAGGACATTACCGTGTACAGGAGGAGCGGGGATTAGTGAGGACATTACCGTATACAGGGGGAGGCGGGGATTAGTGAGGACATTACCGTATACAGGAGGAGCGGGGATTAGTGAGGACATTACCGTATACAGGAGGAGCGGGGATTAGTGAGGACATTACCGTATACAGGGGGAGCGGGGATTAGTGAGGACATTACCGTATACAGGAGGAGCGGGGATTAGTGAGGACATTACCGTATACAGGAGGAGCGGGGATTAGTGAGGACATTACCGTATACAGGGGGAGCGGGGATTAGTGAGGACATTACCGTATACAGGGGGAGCGGGGATTAGTGAGGACATTACCGTATACAGGGGGAGCGGGGATTAGTGACAGACATTACCGTATACAGGAGGAGCGGGGATTAGTGAGGACATTACCGTATACAGGAGGAGCGGGGATTAGTGAGGACATTACCGTATACAGGAGGAGCGGGGATTAGTGAGGACATTACCGTATACAGGAGGAGCGGGGATTAGTGAGGACATTACCGTATACAGGAGGAGCGGGGATTAGTGAGGACATTACCGTATACAGGGGGAGCGGGGATTAGTGAGGACATTACTGTATACAGGAGGAGCGGGGATTAGTGAGGACATTACCGTATACAGGAGGAGCGGGGATTAGTGAGGACATTACCGTATACAGGAGGAGCGGGGATTAGTGAGGACATTACCGTATACAGGAGGAGCGGGGATTAGTGAGGACATTACCGTGTACAGGGGGAGCGGGGATTAGTGAGGACATTACCATATACAGGGGGAGCGGGGATTAGTGAGGACATTACCGTATACAGGAGGAGCGGGGATTAGTGAGGACATTACCGTATACAGGAGGAGCGGGGATTAGTGACAGACATTACCGTATACAGGGGGAGCGGGGATTAGTGAGGACATTACCGTATACAGGAGGAGCGGGGATTAGTGAGGACATTACCGTATACAGGAGGAGCGGGGATTAGTGAGGACATTACCGTATACAGGGGGAGCGGGGATTAGTGAGGACATTACCGCATACAGGAGGAGCGGGGATTAGTGAGGACATAACAGTATACAGGAGGAGCAGGGATTAGTGAGGACATTACCGTATACAGGAGGAGCGGGGATTAGTGAGGACATTACCGTATACAGGAGGAGCGGGGATTAGTGAGGACATTACCGTATACAGGAGGAGCGGGGATTAGTGAGGACATTACCGTATACAGGAGGAGCGGGGATTAGTGAGGACATTACCGTATACAGGAGGAGCGGGGATTAGTGAGGACATTACCGTATACAGGAGGAGCGGGGATTAGTGAGGACATTACCGTATACAGGAGGAGCGGGGATTAGTGAGGACATTACCGTATACAGGGGGAGCGGGGATTAGTGAGGACATTACCGTATACAGGAGGAGCGGGGATTAGTGAGGACATTACCGTATACAGGGGGAGCGGGGATTAGTGAGGACATTACCGTATACAGGGGGAGCGGGGATTAGTGAGGACATTACCGTATACAGGGGGAGCGGGGATTAGTGAGGACATTACCGTATACAGGAGGAGCGGGGATTAGTGAGGACATTACCGTATACAGGAGGAGCGGGGATTAGTGAGGACATTACCGTATACAGGGGGAGCGGGGATTAGTGAGGACATTACCGTATACAGGGGGAGCGGGGATTAGTGAGGACATTACCGTATACAGGGGGAGCGGGGATTAGTGAGGACATTACCGTATACAGGAGGAGCGGGGATTAGTGAGGACATTACCGTATACAGGAGGAGCGGGGAATAGTGAGGACATTACCGTATACAGGGGGAGCGGGGATTAGTGAGGACATTACCGTATACAGGAGGAGCGGGGATTAGTGAGGACATTACCGTATACAGGAGGAGCGGGGATTAGTGAGGACATTACCGTATACAGGGGGAGCGGGGATTAGTGAGGACATTACCGTATACAGGGGGAGCGGGGATTAGTGAGGACATTACCGTGTACAGGAGGAGCGGGGATTAGTGAGGACATTACCGTATACAGGAGGAGCGGGGATTAGTGAGGACATTACCGTATACAGGGGGAGCGGGGATTAGTGAGGACATTACCGTATACAGGAGGAGCGGGGATTAGTGAGGACATTACCGTATACAGGGGGAGCGGGGATTAGTGAGGACATTACCGTATACAGGGGGAGCGGGGATTAGTGAGGACATTACCGTATACAGGAGGAGCGGGGATTAGTGAGGACATTACCGTATACAGGAGGAGCGGGGATTAGTGAGGACATTACCGTATACAGGAGGAGCGGGGATTAGTGAGGACATTACCGTATACAGGAGGAGCGGGGATTAGTGAGGACATTACCGTATACAGGAGGAGCGGGGATTAGTGAGGACATTACCGTATACAGGAGGAGCGGGGATTAGTGAGGACATTACCGTATACAGGAGGAGCGGGGATTAGTGAGGACATTACCGTATACAGGAGGAGCGGGGATTAGTGAGGACATTACCGTATACAGGAGGAGCGGGGATTAGTGAGGACATTACCGTATACAGGGGGAGCGGGGATTAGTGAGGACATTACCGTATACAGGAGGAGCGGGGATTAGTGAGGACATTACCGTATACAGGAGGAGCGGGGATTAGTGAGGACATTACCGTATACAGGAGGAGCGGGGATTAGTGAGGACATTACCGTATACAGGGGGAGCGGGGATTAGTGAGGACATTACCGTATACAGGAGGAGCGGGGATTAGTGAGGACATTACCGTATACAGGAGGAGCGGGGATTAGTGAGGACATTACCGTATACAGGAGGAGCGGGGATTAGTGAGGACATTACCGTATACAGGAGGAGCGGGGATTAGTGAGGACATTACCGTATACAGGAGGAGCGGGGATTAGTGAGGACATTACCGTATACAGGGGGAGCGGGGATTAGTGAGGACATTACCGTATACAGGAGGAGCGGGGATTAGTGAGGACATTACCGTATACAGGGGGAGCGGGGATTAGTGAGGACATTACCGTATACAGGAGGAGCGGGGATTAGTGAGGACATTACCGTATACAGGGGGAGCGGGGATTAGTGAGGACATTACCGTATACAGGAGGAGCGGGGATTAGTGAGGACATTACCGTATACAGGAGGAGCGGGGATTAGTGAGGACATTACCGTATACAGGAGGAGCGGGGATTAGTGAGGACATTACCGTATACAGGGGGAGCGGGGATTAGTGAGGACATTACCGTATACAGGGGGAGCGGGGATTAGTGAGGACATTACCGTATACAGGGGGAGCGGGGATTAGTGAGGACATTACCGTATACAGGAGGAGCGGGGATTAGTGAGGACATTACCGTATACAGGAGGAGCGGGGATTAGTGAGGACATTACCGTATACAGGGGGAGCGGGGATTAGTGAGGACATTACCGTATACAGGAGGAGCGGGGATTAGTGAGGACATTACCGTATACAGGAGGAGCGGGGATTAGTGAGGACATTACCGTATACAGGGGGAGCGGGGATTAGTGAGGACATTACCGTATACAGGAGGAGCGGGGATTAGTGAGGACATTACCGTATACAGGGGGAGCGGGGATTAGTGAGGACATTACCGTATACAGGAGGAGCGGGGATTAGTGAGGACATTACCGTATACAGGAGGAGCGGGGATTAGTGAGGACATTACCGTATACAGGGGGAGCGGGGATTAGTGAGGACATTACCGTATACAGGGGGAGCGGGGATTAGTGAGGACATTACCGTATACAGGGGGAGCGGGGATTAGTGAGGACATTACCGTATACAGGGGGAGCGGGGATTAGTGAGGACATTACCGTATACAGGAGGAGCGGGGATTAGTGAGGACATTACCGTATACAGGAGGAGCGGGGATTAGTGAGGACATTACCGTATACAGGAGGAGCGGGGATTAGTGAGGACATTACCGTGTACAGGAGGAGCGGGGATTAGTGAGGACATTACCGTATACAGGGGGAGCGGGGATTAGTGAGGACATTACCGTATACAGGAGGAGCGGGGATTAGTGAGGACATTACCGTATACAGGAGGAGCGGGGATTAGTGAGGACATTACCGTATACAGGAGGAGCGGGGATTAGTGAGGACATTACCGTATACAGGAGGAGCGGGGATTAGTGAGGACATTACCGTATACAGGAGGAGCGGGGATTAGTGAGGACATTACCGTATACAGGGGGAGCGGGGATTAGTGAGGACATTACCGTATACAGGGGGAGCGGGGATTAGTGAGGACATTACCGTATACAGGGGGAGCGGGGATTAGTGAGGACATTACCGTATACAGGAGGAGCGGGGATTAGTGAGGACATTACCGTATACAGGAGGAGCGGGGATTAGTGAGGACATTACCGTATACAGGAGGAGCGGGGATTAGTGAGGACATTACCGTATACAGGAGGAGCGGGGATTAGTGAGGACATTACCGTATACAGGAGGAGCGGGGATTAGTGAGGACATTACCGTATACAGGAGGAGCGGGGATTAGTGAGGACATTACCGTATACAGGGGGAGCGGGGATTAGTGAGGACATTACCGTATACAGGGGGAGCGGGGATTAGTGAGGACATTACCGTATACAGGGGGAGCGGGGATTAGTGAGGACATTACCGTATACAGGGGGAGCGGGGATTAGTGAGGACATTACCGTATACAGGGGGAGCGGGGATTAGTGAGGACATTACCGTATACAGGGGGAGCGGGGATTAGTGAGGACATTACCGTATACAGGAGGAGCGGGGATTAGTGAGGACATTACCGTATACAGGAGGAGCGGGGATTAGTGAGGACATTACCGTATACAGGGGGAGCGGGGATTAGTGAGGACATTACCGTATACAGGAGGAGCGGGGATTAGTGAGGACATTACCGTATACAGGAGGAGCGGGGATTAGTGAGGACATTACCGTATACAGGGGGAGCGGGGATTAGTGAGGACATTACCGTATACAGGAGGAGCGGGGATTAGTGAGGACATTACCGTATACAGGAGGAGCGGGGATTAGTGAGGACATTACCGTATACAGGAGGAGCGGGGATTAGTGAGGACATTACCGTATACAGGAGGAGCGGGGATTAGTGAGGACATTACCGTATACAGGAGGAGCGGGGATTAGTGAGGACATTACCGTATACAGGAGGAGCGGGGATTAGTGAGGACATTACCGTATACAGGAGGAGCGGGGATTAGTGACGGACATTACCGTATACAGGAGGAGCGGGGATTAGTGAGGACATTACCGTATACAGGAGGAGCGGGGATTAGTGAGGACATTACCGTATACAGGAGGAGCGGGGATTAGTGAGGACATTACCGTATACAGGGGGAGCGGGGATTAGTGAGGACATTACCGTATACAGGGGGAGCGGGGATTAGTGAGGACATTACCGTATACAGGGGGGGGGGGGGATTAGTGAGGACATTACCGTATACAGGAGGAGCGGGGATTAGTGAGGACATTACCGTATACAGGAGGAGCGGGGATTAGTGAGGACATTACCGTATACAGGAGGAGCGGGGATTAGTGAGGACATTACCGTATACAGGGGGAGCGGGGATTAGTGAGGACATTACCGTATACAGGAGGAGCGGGGATTAGTGAGGACATTACCGTATACAGGAGGAGCGGGGATTAGTGAGGACATTACCGTATACAGGGGGAGCGGGGATTAGTGAGGACATTACCGTATACAGGGGGAGCGGGGATTAGTGAGGACATTACCGTATACAGGGGGAGCGGGGATTAGTGAGGACATTACCGTATACAGGAGGAGCGGGGATTAGTGAGGACATTACCGTATACAGGAGGAGCGGGGATTAGTGAGGACATTACCGTATACAGGGGGAGCGGGGATTAGTGAGGACATTACCGTATACAGGAGGAGCGGGGATTAGTGAGGACATTACCGTATACAGGAGGAGCGGGGATTAGTGAGGACATTACCGTATACAGGAGGAGCGGGGATTAGTGAGGACATTACCGTATACAGGGGGAGCGGGGATTAGTGAGGACATTACCGTATACAGGAGGAGCGGGGATTAGTGAGGACATTACCGTATACAGGAGGAGCGGGGATTAGTGAGGACATTACCGTATACAGGGGGAGCGGGGATTAGTGAGGACATTACCGTATACAGGGGGAGCGGGGATTAGTGAGGACATTACCGTATACAGGGGGAGCGGGGATTAGTGAGGACATTACCGTATACAGGGGGAGCGGGGATTAGTGAGGACATTACCGTATACAGGAGGAGCGGGGATTAGTGAGGACATTACCGTATACAGGAGGAGCGGGGATTAGTGAGGACATTACCGTATACAGGAGGAGCGGGGATTAGTGAGGACATTACCGTATACAGGAGGAGCGGGGATTAGTGAGGACATTACCGTATACAGGAGGAGCGGGGATTAGTGAGGACATTACCGTATACAGGAGGAGCGGGGATTAGTGAGGACATTACCGTATACAGGAGGAGCGGGGATTAGTGAGGACATTACCGTATACAGGAGGAGCGGGGATTAGTGAGGACATTACCGTATACAGGAGGAGCGGGGATTAGTGAGGACATTACCGTATACAGGAGGAGCGGGGATTAGTGAGGACATTACCGTATACAGGAGGAGCGGGGATTAGTGAGGACATTACCGTATACAGGAGGAGCGGGGATTAGTGAGGACATTACCGTATACAGGAGGAGCGGGGATTAGTGAGGACATTACCGTATACAGGGGGAGCGGGGATTAGTGAGGACATTACCGTATACAGGAGGAGCGGGGATTAGTGAGGACATTACCGTATACAGGAGGAGCGGGGATTAGTGAGGACATTACCGTATACAGGAGGAGCGGGGATTAGTGAGGACATTACCGTATACAGGAGGAGCGGGGATTAGTGAGGACATTACCGTATACAGGAGGAGCGGGGATTAGTGAGGACATTACCGTATACAGGGGGAGCGGGGATTAGTGAGGACATTACCGTATACAGGAGGAGCGGGGATTAGTGAGGACATTACCGTATACAGGGGGAGCGGGGATTAGTGAGGACATTACCGTATACAGGAGGAGCGGGGATTAGTGAGGACATTACCGTATACAGGAGGAGCGGGGATTAGTGAGGACATTACCGTATACAGGAGGAGCGGGGATTAGTGAGGACATTACCGTATACAGGAGGAGCGGGGATTAGTGAGGACATTACCGTATACAGGAGGAGCGGGGATTAGTGAGGACATTACCGTATACAGGGGGAGCGGGGATTAGTGAGGACATTACCGTATACAGGGGGAGCGGGGATTAGTGAGGACATTACCGTATACAGGGGGAGCGGGGATTAGTGAGGACATTACCGTATACAGGAGGAGCGGGGATTAGTGAGGACATTACCGTATACAGGAGGAGCGGGGATTAGTGAGGACATTACCGTATACAGGAGGAGCGGGGATTAGTGAGGACATTACCGTATACAGGAGGAGCGGGGATTAGTGAGGACATTACCGTATACAGGAGGAGCGGGGATTAGTGAGGACATTACCGTATACAGGAGGAGCGGGGATTAGTGAGGACATTACCGTATACAGGGGGAGCGGGGATTAGTGAGGACATTACCGTATACAGGAGGAGCGGGGATTAGTGAGGACATTACCGTATACAGGAGGAGCGGGGATTAGTGAGGACATTACCGTATACAGGAGGAGCGGGGATTAGTGAGGACATTACCGTATACAGGAGGAGCGGGGATTAGTGAGGACATTACCGTATACAGGGGGGAGCGGGGATTAGTGAGGACATTACCGTATACAGGGGGAGCGGGGATTAGTGAGGACATTACCGTATACAGGGGGAGCGGGGATTAGTGAGGACATTACCGTATACAGGGGGAGCGGGGATTAGTGAGGACATTACCGTATACAGGAGGAGCGGGGATTAGTGAGGACATTACCGTATACAGGAGGAGCGGGGATTAGTGAGGACATTACCGTATACAGGAGGAGCGGGGATTAGTGAGGACATTACCGTATACAGGAGGAGCGGGGATTAGTGAGGACATTACCGTATACAGGAGGAGCGGGGATTAGTGAGGACATTACCGTATACAGGAGGAGCGGGGATTAGTGAGGACATTACCGTATACAGGAGGAGCGGGGATTAGTGAGGACATTACCGTATACAGGGGGAGCGGGGATTAGTGAGGACATTACCGTATACAGGAGGAGCGGGGATTAGTGAGGACATTACCGTATACAGGAGGAGCGGGGATTAGTGAGGACATTACCGTATACAGGGGGAGCGGGGATTAGTGAGGACATTACCGTATACAGGGGGAGCGGGGATTAGTGAGGACATTACCGTATACAGGGGGAGCGGGGATTAGTGAGGACATTACCGTATACAGGAGGAGCGGGGATTAGTGAGGACATTACCGTATACAGGAGGAGCGGGGATTAGTGAGGACATTACCGTATACAGGAGGAGCGGGGATTAGTGAGGACATTACCGTATACAGGAGGAGCGGGGATTAGTGAGGACATTACCGTATACAGGAGGAGCGGGGATTAGTGAGGACATTACCGTATACAGGAGGAGCGGGGATTAGTGAGGACATTACCGTATACAGGGGGAGCGGGGATTAGTGAGGACATTACCGTATACAGGGGGAGCGGGGATTAGTGAGGACATTACCGTATACAGGGGGAGCGGGGATTAGTGAGGACATTACCGTATACAGGGGGAGCGGGGATTAGTGAGGACATTACCGTATACAGGGGGAGCGGGGATTAGTGAGGACATTACCGTATACAGGGGGAGCGGGGATTAGTGAGGACATTACCGTATACAGGAGGAGCGGGGATTAGTGAGGACATTACCGTATACAGGAGGAGCGGGGATTAGTGAGGACATTACCGTATACAGGGGGAGCGGGGATTAGTGAGGACATTACCGTATACAGGAGGAGCGGGGATTAGTGAGGACATTACCGTATACAGGAGGAGCGGGGATTAGTGAGGACATTACCGTATACAGGGGGAGCGGGGATTAGTGAGGACATTACCGTATACAGGAGGAGCGGGGATTAGTGAGGACATTACCGTATACAGGAGGAGCGGGGATTAGTGACATAATTACCGTATACAGGAGGAGCGGGGATTAGTGAGGACATTACCGTATACAGGAGGAGCGGGGATTAGTGAGGACATTACCGTATACAGGAGGAGCGGGGATTAGTGAGGACATTACCGTATACAGGAGGAGCGGGGATTAGTGAGGACATTACCGTATACAGGAGGAGCGGGGATTAGTGACATAATTACCGTATACAGGAGGAGCGGGGATTAGTGAGGACATTACCGTATACAGGAGGAGCGGGGATTAGTGAGGACATTACCGTATACAGGGGGAGCGGGGATTAGTGACAGACATTACCGTATACAGGGGGAGCGGGGATTAGTGAGGACATTACCGTATACAGGGGGAGCGGGGATTAGTGAGGACATTACCGTATACAGGGGGAGCGGGGATTAGTGAGGACATTACCGTATACAGGGGGAGCGGGGATTAGTGAGGACATTACCGTATACAGGAGGAGCGGGGATTAGTGAGGACATTACCGTATACAGGAGGAGCGGGGATTAGTGAGGACATTACCGTATACAGGAGGAGCGGGGATTAGTGAGGACATTACCGTATACAGGAGGAGCGGGGATTAGTGAGGACATTACCGTATACAGGAGGAGCGGGGATTAGTGAGCACAATTACCGTATACAGAAGGAGCGGGGATTAGTGAGGACATTACCGTATACAGGAGGATCTGGGATTAGTGAGGACATTAGCGTATACAGGAGGAGCGGGGATTAGTGACGGACATTACCGTATACAGGGGGAGCGGGGATTAGTGAGGACATTACCGTATACAGGAGGAGCGGGGATTAGTGAGGACATTACCGTATACAGGGGGAGCGGGGATTAGTGAGGACATTACCGTGTACAGGAGGAGCGGGGATTAGTGAGGACATTACCGTATACAGGGGGGGAGGGGGATTAGTGAGGACATTACCGTATACAGGAGGAGCGGGGATTAGTGAGGACATTACCGTATACAGGAGGAGCGGGGATTAGTGAGGACATTACCGTATACAGGGGGAGCGGGGATTAGTGAGGACATTACCGTATACAGGAGGAGCGGGGATTAGTGAGGACATTACCGTATACAAGAGGAGCGGGGATTAGTGAGGACATTACCGTATACAGGGGGAGCGGGGATTAGTGAGGACATTACCGTATACAGGGGGAGCGGGGATTAGTGAGGACATTACCGTATACAGGGGGAGCGGGGATTAGTGACAGACATTACCGTATACAGGAGGAGCGGGGATTAGTGAGGACATTACCGTGTACAGGAGGAGCGGGGATTAGTGAGGACATTACCGTATACAGGAGGAGCGGGGATTAGTGAGGACATTACCGTATACAGGAGGAGCGGGGATTAGTGAGGACATTACCGTATACAGGAGGAGCGGGGATTAGTGAGGACATTACCGTATACAGGGGGCGAGGGGATTAGTGAGGACATTACTGTATACAGGAGGAGCGGGGATTAGTGAGGACATTACCGTATACAGGAGGAGCGGGGATTAGTGAGGACATTACCGTATACAGGAGGAGCGGGGATTAGTGAGGATATTACCGTATACAGGAGGAGCGGGGATTAGTGAGGACATTACCGTGTACAGGGGGAGCGGGGATTAGTGAGGACATTACCATATACAGGGGGAGCGGGGATTAGTGAGGACATTACCGTATACAGGAGGAGCGGGGATTAGTGAGGACATTACCGTATACAGGAGGAGCGGGGATTAGTGACAGAATTACCGTATACAGGGGGAGCGGGGATTAGTGAGGACGTAACAGTATACAGGAGGAGCGGGGATTAGTGAGGACATTACCGTATACAGGAGGAGCGGGGATTAGTGAGTACATTACCGTATTCAGGGGGAGCGGGGATTAGTGAGGACATTACCGCATACAGGAGGAGCGGGGATTAGTGAGGACGTAACAGTATACAGGAGGAGCGGGGATTAGTGAGGACATTACCGTATACAGGAGGAGCGGGGATTAGTGAGGACATTACCGTATACAGGAGGAGTGGGGATTAGTGAGGACATTACCGTATACAGGAGAAGCGGGGATTAGTGAGGACATTACCGTATACAGGAGGAGCGGGGATTAGTGAGGACATTACCGTATACAGGAGGAGCGGGGATTAGTGAGGACATTACCGTATACAGGAGGAGCGGGGATTAGTGAGGACATTACCGTATACAGGAGGAGCGGGGATTAGTGAGGAAATTACCGTATACAGGGGGAGCGGGGATTAGTGAGGACATTACCGTAGACAGGAGGAGCGGGGATTAGTGAGGACATTACCGTATACAGGGGGAGCGGGGATTAGTGAGGACATTACCGTATACAGGGGGAGCGGGGATTAGTGAGGACATTACCGTATACAGGGGGAGCGGGGATTAGTGAGGACATTACCGTATACAGGAGGAGCGGGGATTAGTGAGGACATTACCGTATACAGGAGGAGCGGGGATTAGTGAGGACATTACCGTATACAGGGGGAGCGGGGATTAGTGAGGACATTACCGTATACAGGGGGAGCGGGGATTAGTGAGGACATTACCGTATACAGGGGGAGCGGGGATTAGTGAGGACATTACCGTATACAGGAGGAGCGGGGATTAGTGAGGACATTACCGTATACAGGAGGAGCGGGGATTAGTGAGGACATTACCGTATACAGGGGGAGCGGGGATTAGTGAGGACATTACCGTATACAGGAGGAGCGGGGATTAGTGAGGACATTACCGTATACAGGAGGAGCGGGGATTAGTGAGGACATTACCGTATACAGGGGGAGCGGGGATTAGTGAGGACATTACCGTATACAGGAGGAGCGGGGATTAGTGAGGACATTACCGTATACAGGGGGAGCGGGGATTAGTGAGGACATTACCGTGTACAGGAGGAGCGGGGATTAGTGAGGACATTACCGTATACAGGAGGAGCGGGGATTAGTGAGGACATTACCGTATACAGGGGGAGCGGGGATTAGTGAGGACATTACCGTATACAGGGGGAGCGGGGATTAGTGAGGACATTACCGTATACAGGGGGAGCGGGGATTAGTGAGGACATTACCGTATACAGGGGGAGCGGGGATTAGTGAGGACATTACCGTATACAGGAGGAGCGGGGATTAGTGAGGACATTACCGTATACAGGAGGAGCGGGGATTAGTGAAGACATTACCGTATACAGGAGGAGCGGGGATTAGTGAGGACATTACCGTGTACAGGAGGAGCGGGGATTAGTGAGGACATTACCGTATACAGGAGGAGCGGGGATTAGTGACACAATTACCGTATACAGGAGGAGCGGGGATTAGTGAGGACATTACCGTATACAGGAGGAGCTGGGATTAGTGAGGACATTAGCGTATACAGGAGGAGCGGGGATTAGTGACAGAATTAACGTATACAGGGGGAGCAGGGATCAGTGAGGACATTACCATATACAGGAGGAGCGGGGATTAGTGAGGACATTACTGTATACAGGGGGAGCGGGGATTAGTGAGGACATTACCGTGTACAGGAGGAGCGGGGATTAGTGAGGACATTACCGTATACAGGGGGAGGGGGGATTAGTGAGGACATTACAGTATACAGGAGGAGCGGGGATTAGTGAGGACATTACCGTATACAGGAGGAGCGGGGATTAGTGAGGACATTACCGTATACAGGGGGAGCGGGGATTAGTGAGGACATTACCGTATACAGGAGGAGCGGGGATTAGTGAGGACATTACCGTATACAAGAGGAGCGGGGATTAGTGAGGACATTACCGTATACAGGGGGAGCGGGGATTAGTGAGGACATTACCGTATACAGGGGGAGTAGGGATTAGTGAGGACATTACCGTATACAGGAGGAGCGGGGATTAGTGAGGACGTAACAGTATACAGGAGGAGCAGGGATTAGTGAGGACATTACTGTATACAGGAGGAGCTGGGATTAGTGAGGACATTACCGTATACAGGGGGAGCGGGGATTAATGAGGACATTACCGTATACAGGGGGGCGGGGATTAGTGAGGACATTACCGTATACAGGAGGAGCGGGGATTAGTGAGGACATTACCGTATACAGGGGGAGCGGGGATTAGTGACAGAATTACCGTATACAGGGGGAGCGGGGATTGGAGAGGACATTACCATATACAGGAGGAGCTGGGATTAGTGAGGACATTACCGTATACAGGAGGAGCGGGGATTAGTGAGGACATTTCCGTGTACAGGAGGAGCGGGGATTAGTGAGGACATCACCGTATACAGGAGGAGCGGGGATTAGTGAGGATATTACCGTATACAGGAGGAGCTGGGATTAGTGAGGACATTACCGTGTACAGGGGGAGCTGGGATTAGTGAGGACATTACCGTATACAGGGGGAGCGGGGATTAGTGAGGACATTACCATATACAGGGGGAGCGGGGATTAGTGAGGACACTACCGTATACAGGAGGAGCGGGGATTAGTGAGGACATTACCGTATACAGGAGGAGCGGGGATTAGTGACAGAATTACCATATACAGGGGGAGCGGGGATTAGTGAGGACATAACAGTATACAGGAAGAGCGGGGATTAGTGACAGAATTACCGTATACAGGGTGTGAATGATCCTCAGTGCGCCAAACAGCTTTGGCCACACCCTGAGTCTTCTTTCATATAAAAACCACACTCACCGCCAGTGAGTGCCAGGTTCACCAGATAAATACAAGACAAGCCTTCTAAATTTTATTTATTTATTAACCCCTAAATGGGTCAGTATTAAAATCTAACATATACAGTTCAGAACCGATATGCAGATATATGCAAGCATTAACAGTTACTAGTTACAACATACAGTACAAATAAAATAAAAGGTATAAAGGTGAAATGATTACTTTACCACACATGTCCTTGTGGTTCTATAGTCCAACACTCACACATGCATGTGTGAGTCACCAGTGGAGGCTTCTTGGCATGTCGCATTAACTCCTAGCATGTGGCATCACAGTACAATAATCCCACCTGCATGCTCTTCACAGTCTCTCAGCATTAGTCCAATAGTCAATCACAAAAATCTCCTCATGGTCTGTCTCTAGTAACAACTCTGTAGCATAATCTCAGCACAGTCTTCATAGCATGATCTCCATAGAGTAATCTCTTCCCACAGACCTCCTACCTCATCTTTTATACCCCTCATGCCACCTCCCAGAATGAGGTCACCGGCGACAGTACGTCTGATGAGTTAATTCAATCAAATCCAGATTTTTTGTATAGAGCTGAGACCAATTGAATTGATACCCTGTTATCAGTCATATCTGATCAACAGCCCAGGCTTGAACAATGCACTATTGTTTGATCAGCCAGGGCTGTATAGGAATACAATGGAGCCCTATTGTTCCAGGCTGGACACTACTGCCAATATGCACCTAGGCTTATAGCTGCGCATAGTATGAATGAGTGCAAGCAAGAAGGGAGAACCTATACCCAGAGACCAAAATACATCTGAGTTATAGCCATATTCAAGCAGAATCATCACACAGGGGGAGCGGGGATTAGTGAGGACATTACCGTATACAGGGGGCGCGGGGATTAGTGAGGACATTACCGTGTACAGGAGGAGCGGGGATTAGTGAGGACATTACCGTGTACAGGAGGAGCGGGGATTAGTGAGGACATTACCGTATACAGGGGGATCGGGGATTAGTGAGGACATTACCGTATACAGGAGGAGCGGGGATTAGTGACAGAATTACCGTATACAGGAGGAGCGGAGATTAGTGAGGACATTACCGTATACAGGGGGAGCGGGGATTAGTGAGGACATTACCGTATACAGGGGGCGCGGGGATTAGTGAGGACATTACCGTGTACAGGAGGAGCGGGGATTAGTGAGGACATTACCGTATACAAGGGGCGCGGGGATTAGTGAGGACATTACCGTATACAGGAGGAGCGGGGATTAGTGAGGATATTACCGTATACAGGAGGAGCGGGGATTAGTGAGGACATTACCGTGTACAGGGGGGAGCTGGGATTAGTGAGGACATTACCGTATACAGGGGGAGCGGGGATTAGTGAGGACATTACCGTATACAGGAGGAGCGGGGATTAGTGAGGACATTACCGTATACAGGAGGAGCGGGAATTAGTGAGGACATTACCGTATACAGGGGGAGCGGGGATTAGTGAGGACATTACCGTATACAGGGGGAGCGAGGATTAGTGAGGACATTACCGTATACAGGAGGAGCGGGGATTAGTGAGGACATTACCGTATACAGGAGGAGCGGGGATTAGTGAGGACATTACCGTATACAGGGGGAGCGGGGATTAGTGAGGACATTACAGTGTACAGGAGGAGCGGGAATTAGTGAGAACATTACCGTATACAGGAGGAGCGGGGATTAGTGAGGACATTACCGTATACAGGAGGAGCGGGGATTAGTGAGGACATTACCGTATACAGGAGGAGCGGGGATTAGTGAGGACATTACTGTATACAGGAGGAGCGGGGATTAGTGAGGACATTACCGTATACAGGGGGGAGCTGGGATTAGTGAGGACATTACCGTATACAGGGGGAGCGGGGATTAGTGAGGACATTACCATATACAGGGGGAGCGGGGATTAGTGAGGACACTACCGTATACAGGAGGAGCGGGGATTAGTGAGGACATTACCGTATACAGGAGGAGCGGGGATTAGTGACAGAATTACCATATACAGGGGGAGCGGGGATTAGTGAGGACATAACAGTATACAGGAAGAGCGGGGATTAGTGACAGAATTACCGTATACAGGGTGTGAAAGATCCTCAGTGCGCCAAACAGCTTTGGCCACACCCTGAGTCTTCTTTCATATAAAAACCACACTCACCGCCAGTGAGTGCCAGGTTCACCAGATAAATACAAGACAAGCCTTCTAAATTTTATATATTTATTAACCCCTAAATGGGTCAGTATTAAAATCTAACATATACAGTTCAGAACCGATATGCAGATATATGCAAGCATTAACAGTTACTAGTTACAACATACAGGTACAAATAAAATAAAAGGGATAAAGGTGAAATGATTACTTTACCACACATGTCCTTGTGGTTCTATAGTCCAACACTCACACATGCATGTGTGAGTCACCAGTGGAGGCTTCTTGGCATGTCGCATTAACTCCTAGCATGTGGCATCACAGTACAATAATCCCACCTGCATGCTCTTCACAGTCTCTCAGCATTAGTCCAATAGTCAATCACAAAAATCTCCTCATGGTCTGTCTCTAGTAACAACTCTGTAGCATAATCTCAGCACAGTCTTCATAGCATGATCTCCATAGAGTAATCTCTTCCCACAGACCTCCTACCTCATCTTTTATACCCCTCATGCCACCTCCCAGAATGAGGTCACCGGCGACAGTACGTCTGATGAGTTAATTCAATCAAATCCAGATTTTTTGTATAGAGCTGAGACAAAGTGAATTGATACCCTGTTATCAGTCATATCTGATCAACAGCCCAGGCTTGAACAATGCACTATTGTTTGATCAGCCAGGGCTGTATAGGAATACAATGGAGCCCTATTGTTCCAGGCTGGCCACTACTGCCAATATGCACCTAGGCTTATAGCTGCGCATAGTATGAATGAGTGCAAGCAAGATGGGAGAACCTATACCCAGAGACTAAAATACATCTGAGTTATAGCCATATTCAAGCAGAATCATCACACAGGGGGAGCGGGGATTAGTGAGGACATTACCGTATACAGGGGGCGCGGGGATTAGTGAGGACATTACCGTGTACAGGAGGAGCGGGGATTAGTGAGGACATTACCGTATACAGGAGGAGCGGGGATTAGTGAGGACATTACCGTATACAGGGGGATCGGGGATTAGTGAGGACATTACCGTATACAGGAGGAGCGGGGATTAGTGACAGAATTACCGTATACAGGAGGAGCGGAGATTAGTGAGGACATTAGCGTATACAGGGGGGAGCGGGGATTAGTGAGGACATTACCGTATACAGGAGGAGCGGGGATTAGTGAGGACATTACCGTATACAGGGGGAGCGGGGATTAGTGAGGACATTACCGTATACAGGAGGAGCGGGGATTAGTGAGGACATTACCGTATACAGGGGGCGCGGGGATTAGTGAGGACATTACCGTATACAGGAGGAGCGGGGATTAGTGAGGATATTACCGTATACAGGAGGAGCGGGGATTAGTGAGGACATTACCGTGTACAGGGGGAGCTGGGATTAGTGAGGACATTACCGTATACAGAGGGAGCGGGGATTAGTGAGGACATTACAGTATACAGGAGGAGCGGGGATTAGTGAGGACATTACCGTATACAGGAGGAGCGGGGATTAATGAGGACATTACCGTATACAGGAGGAGCGGGGATTAGTGAGGACATTACCGTATACAGGAGGAGCGGGGATTAGTGAGGACATTACCGTATACAGGAGGAGCGGGGATTAGTGAGGACATTACCGTATACAGGAGGAGCGGGGATTAGTGAGGACATTACCGTATACAGGGGGAGCGGGGATTAGTGAGGACATTACCGTATACAGGAGGAGCGGGGATTAGTGAGGACATTACCGTATACAGGGGGAGCGGGGATTAGTGAGGACATTACCGTATACAGGAGGAGCGGGGATTAGTGAGGACATTACCGTATACAGGGGGAGCGGGGATTAGTGAGGACATTACCGTATACAGGGGGAGCTGGGATTAGGGAGGACATTACCGTATACAGGGGGAGCGGGGATTAGTGAGGACATTACCATATACAGGGGGAGCGGGGATTAGTGAGGACACTACCGTATACAGGAGGAGCGGGGATTAGTGAGGACATTACCGTATACAGGAGGAGCGGGGATTAGTGACAGAATTACCATATACAGGGGGAGCGGGGATTAGTGAGGACATAACAGTATACAGGAAGAGCGGGGATTAGTGACAGAATTACCGTATACAGGGTGTGAAAGATCCTCAGTGCGCCAAACAGCTTTGGCCACACCCTGAGTCTTCTTTCATATAAAAACCACACTCACCGCCAGTGAGTGCCGTGTTCACCACATAAATACAAGACAAGCCTTCTAAATGTTATATATTTATTAACCCCTAAATGGGTCAGTATTAAAATCTAACATATACAGTTCAGAACCGATATGCAGATATATGCAAGCATTAACAGTTACTAGTTACAACATACAGTACAAATAAAATAAAAGGGATAAAGGTGAAATGATTACTTTACCACACATGTCCTTGTGGTTCTATAGTCCAACACTCACACATGCATGTGTGAGTCACCAGTGGAGGCTTCTTGGCATGTCACATTAACTCCTAGCATGTGGCATCACAGTACAATAATCCCACCTGCATGCTCTTCACAGTCTCTCAGCATTAGTCCAATAGTCAATCACAAAAATCTCCTCATGGTCTGTCTCTAGTAACAACTCTGTAGCATAATCTCAGCACAGTCTTCATAGCATGATCTCCATAGAGTAATCTCTTCCCACAGACCTCCTACCTCATCTTTTATACCCCTCATGCCACCTCCCAGAATGAGGTCACCGGCGTCAGTACGTCTGATGAGTTAATTCAATCAAATCCAGATTTTTTGTATAGAGCTGAGACAAAGTGAATTGATACCCTGTTATCAGTCATATCTGATCAACAGCCCAGGCTTGAACAATGCACTATTGTTTGATCAGCCAGGGCTGTATAGGAATACAATGGAGCCCTATTGTTCCAGGCTGGCCACTACTGCCAATATGCACCTAGGCTTATAGCTGCGCATAGTATGAATGAGTGCAAGCAAGAAGGGAGAACCTATACCCAGAGACCAAAATACATCTGAGTTATAGCCATATTCAA